>PVJA010000812.1:48303-71000 GCA_004027025.1 Myocastor coypus | reverse complement strand
TCCTTCAGTCTTCATTTAACTATATTTCTTTTCATACAAATCTCTCTACTTGTCCTTATGCCTCCTAAATTTTATCCTGCCACTCACAAACACCTACAATGAGGCAAGAGATAGTTCAGCAGAATAAGGGCTTGCTTACGCAAGCACAGGGCCTGGGGTTTGGTCCCCAGTACTGCATGCCAGGTGGTGCTGCCTCCAGGCACACTGAGCTGGTGATGGATTCTGGGCATGGTGGTGCACTGCTGTCATCCCAGTGCTGGAGAGACTGAAAACAAAAGGATCACTATGAGTTTGAGCTGTGTAGTGAGGCCTTGTACCAAATACATAAATTAAAAAAAAAAATACCCACAGTGTCAAATCACTACACTATTCCTAAGGTCAAATCACCAAATTATCAGTTATCACAGTCTGTCAGTTTTTGTGATTGATGCTCTTGTTTTATCTCTAATTATATTATTTTATTCAGGCCTTCATATCTGCTGTAGTCAGCTTTTCTCACTTGTATGAAAACACTGTCACTATCTGGGGTCACAGTGATCACGAGAGTGCAGTATGAAAGGATTGAGCGCTGGGACCAATAAGTAGCACATTTTCATCCTAAGAGTTGGGAAATAAGACTTGGGATAGACACAGTGTCCCAGAGGCAAGTATTCCTAGAAACTATCTGAGAAATAGATATTTCCTAGAGAAAGTGATACTAGATACCTGATTCTAGTGATAAATACTGTAACAAAGCTACCTATTATAAACAGTTTACCAGCATCAAATAGAAAACAAATTAAGGTTTGAAAAACAAAAAAGATGTCAAGATCCAGAAGCGACATTAAACTCTGGACCACAACGTCCACCAGAACACATCCAGAAGACCATAAGAGCAAGGAAACCATAGGCTACCCACCTGAATTTTCTGAAATGGTACCACAGGAAAAACAAACAAGTAATATGAATGAGCTACTAGAGAAAATCAGATCATAATTAATATTTTAGGTAAAAACAGAGACGACCTCCATAATGAGGGATCTTTTCAGTGACTCTGGAGTAGATACAGATTTTAAGAAATAGAAATTAGAAAATGATGGAAATTATGAATGTCCAACATAGGAAAGACATGGCATGCGTGTAATAGATTCAGTCAGATACTCAGGAGATCAAAAATCCATTGAAAATTTATACAGCTGGGTAAGCTAAGGTTAAGAGAGAATAGGAAATTTGTGAGATATTATTATAGGCAGAGATCATGAAAGATTACTTAAAAACAGCAAAGGTGCATGATAATCAATACAGTAGTTGTAAAGTGATTGAAAGAAGAATGTAAGATTGATGAGTGTCAGTGAAAAAGAAAGTGACAGTTGTAATCACACACAAACACACACACACACACACACACACACACACACACAACCTGTTCATAGAAGTAATGTCAGAAAACTTCCCAAGCACAGATAAATAATTGGTTTACAGAAAGTGAGACTTCCTGAATTCCAGTGAGCCATCCAAAATAAATCTACACTAAAGCATATAAAATTTAAGTTTCCAGCAAGTGCAAGAACAGAATATTAAAAACTTAGTGAAAAAGAAAGAAATTACTAATAAAGAAAAGCTTGTCAAATAAAAGAAAAAAAAAAAAAAAAAAGAAAAGCTTGTCAGGATCACAGCATTCTTTTATTTTTTAAATAAAATTAATTTATTTTACCATTTATGCATTTTTAAAATGTTTTATTCATTTCAATGAGACAATAGGGGCCCAGGGAGATAGCTCAGGGTCACAAGCCCTTGCCTGGCAAGTGCAAGGTCTTGAGTTCAATCCCCAGTTCAAAAATAATAATAATAATAATAATAATAATAATAATAATAATAAGGAATAAGAAAATAAAATAGCAATGAAACACTATCAAAACTAATTAGGACAGTTGCAATAATACGCTGCATATCGTTCTCTTCATAGTGGTCATTCAGAGGAAAAGATACAGATATATCTTGTCTAAACAATATTTTTTTTTTTTTTGGTGGGACCAGGGTTTGAACTCACGACCTTGCACTTGCCCAGCAGGCACTTGTGCCTCGGAGCTATCTCCCCAGCCCCCTTGTCTAAACAATATTAATACAAAACTTTCTTCTCATTGAGCTAAGTGAAAGTAACTATATATCTATCCTTCCAATTTTGTATATACATATATTTTTTCCACTACAAAATGGTCCTTTATTTTTACTCCTTTTATTTTTTGGTTTTGTTTTGCCAGAGATGTGTGTTTCATGGCTATATTTGGTGAAGTCTTTCTAGGACCTTTTCATATTTGATGTCAATTCAAGGTCATTAAGAGAAAACAAGAAAGAAAAAGATGACATAGCACTGTTCTGTTACAATGTTGTAATGGATGATTTCTAAATTTCTTTGTAAAAATGTGTATTTTTTCACATTATGTAGGGTTTTAAAGTTTAGAATATCCATGGTTATAAAATAGCAGTTCCATGTTATGACTAAGGTGTTTTATATTCAACCAGATAGTGATGTTAAGCCCAACTGCCTCTGTTACATGGTAATAATATCATTAAGTTTCTTTTCTGGATGTTTAATAACTAATTATGGAGGCAAAATATTAGAGAAATAGAGAGGCTATAAACAGAGCCATCATTTGGGCCCTAGCCTTTCATGCTCAGTGAGGACTCAGGACATAAGAAAACTATACTGTGACATCCTGTAACTCAGTGGTGTCCCAAATTTTCTGATCAAGGAGATTATGGGACCACAGAGGAATGTGATTGACAATGTATAGTGTGCCTAAGGAGAATCATCTATAAAGAAAAAAATTCTCTCATAGAAAGTTGTTCAAGCAATGGCTGTCACACATCCAGACGACTGACACTGACAAAAGCTCTACAAGCCAGTGTACATGGTTCCAGGGTAAATCCTGAGAGGATGTGACTGACCTTGTCAGATACAAGTTTCATTTTTAGTTACATAGGTTTCTCTTTAACTTGCTGTTAACCAGCCAACAGGAAAGTGCAACCATGAAGTATAAAATTTAATGCCATATTAATATGCTGAACTGTAAAAGGCTGAAGTCACCAACTTCTGATAATTGCCTGTTCAGCTGATATCGTGCTGCTAACATTCTTTTCAATGAAACCCTTAAATCAAAGAGAGATTGGAGTGAAGTATTTTATTCCTAAAGGAAAACAACTTTTGGCACAATACCATGTATTTCACAAAACTATCTTTCTCAATTAATGGAGAACCAAGGTAGTTTTATGATAAGAACAACTGAAAGAATTTATGACTCAATTTTCCAAAATGTTCTGAAGATATTTTACAAGAGATAAGGAAGACTTTCATTTCAAGAATACTAACAAAAATAAACCGATTTGAAAGACAAAGAATTAAACATAGGAAAGCTATGGAACTAACAACAGAACATAATATGCCAAGGGCAAGCTAATAAGTATCAGTTATAAAAATCAATGTAACTTGTCTCAATTCACCAATTAAAAGAAACAGAGTGATAGAATAAGAAAAAAAAAGATCTAACAATTTGCTGAATGTAAGAAACAAACTTAACAAAACAAAAATAGAATAAAAGTGAAAAAATGCACTTCATAATACAGAGATACACAAAAAATCACAGGTAGCTATTCTATTTACACAGAAGGTGAACTTCAAGCCAAGACAAAGACAGCCAATCATGATTTGTTTGTAGTTGTGCCCCCAAGCCTCATGCTGTTTTCTGTGGGCCATTTTTAGAGGTAGCTGAACCTTGATGTGGGCTTGTGTGATGCTGGAACTGGTAGTATGTGCCTAGAGACTCAGTACACTTGTTTGATGTAGTTCTGGCTGGGACTGAGAGTGTGAGTGCTATCATTGCCCTAAGACAGGTAACCTACATACAGTAGAAAGAAAGAGGCCCTCCCACTTAGGGTTCTTTTGGTAGTTGGCTGCTGGAAACTGTTCTCCTCTGCCAATCCATGAGGAAATGGATTATGGGACTGAAATCTCTCAAAACTGTGAACTAAATACACCTTGTCTCCCTTAATTTTGAACTTCTGTTATTTTATGTCAATAGTGAAAAAACTTTACCAGGACAGACACAAAGGTCACTATATACTTGTGAAGCTAAAACTCCAAGAGAAAGAAGTAACAATCACAGGTGTATGCATCTAATACTGGTGGATCTAAATATATGACACAAATGTTAAAATACATTTAAAATCAAAAGAGTAATGTAATTCTAATGGGAAATTTCAATACCGCACTACAATAGATCAACTAGGAAAAGCATAAACAAAGAAACATCTGAAAGAAAATAAACTTGTAAACAAAAGAACTTAGAATATGACTATAAACCATCTCATTCTACAATACTAGAATCCTTTCTTTTCAGCTGCACATGAGGCATTATCCAAAACAGATTACATGAGCTAATACAACATGCTTAAGTACATGTAAAGTAATTGAAATTACACTATGCCTAATATAATACCATAGTACAATAAAGTTGAATATCAATGGCACAAAACAAGTAAATGGAAATAGATAACACCCTCAACAACTATTTGTTACAAATGAAGTTAAAAAAGAAGTTGGAAAGTTTCGATAATTAAATAATGAGATACAATATACTGGAACTTATAGGAGACAAAGCGGTCCTATTAATGAAATTTATATCAATTAATTCTCACATCAGGCAAATAGAGCAAGCCAAGAGCAAACAACTCAATTTTGAACCTCAAACATCTATAAGAAAAGTCAAGCCTCATGCTCAGAGTTTGGAAGAACTTATAAAAATCAGAGCATAAATTAATGCAATGAACACTAAGAAAATAGAATAAAATCAGTGAATTAAAGAGTTGGTTCTTTGAAGTTTTAAATGAATTTTCCAAACTTTTAGCCGACCTAATCAAATAAAAAATACTCAAATCCGTGTAACTGAGAAAAGAAAGATGAAATCATAAAAAATAGTGCAGAAATTCAGATCATCGCCACCTTGAGAACCTGTGCTCAAAGTGAAACCCAAAGAAATGGATAGATTCCTAAATGCGTATGAATCACATATGAGCTACAGTCCAATTCCTGTAAAGAACATAGATGCAAAAGTCCCCCAATAAGCTACTGGCAAACAAGGTACCAATTTAAATGGATTATATTCTATCTCCAAGTAGAAGTCATCCCAAGGATGAAGGGATAGTTCTATACGTGAATATCAAAATATATAATTAAACCAACAGAATTGTATAATCATCTCAATAGATTCAGAGGAAGAACTTTACAAATTCCAACACTCATTTAGGATAAAAAAAAAATCTAGAAAATTGGAGGTCAGATAGCTCAGCAGATTAAACCACGCGTAGGCAGATGAACGGACTGGAGCTCAATTTCTGGTGGGTTGAGCTGGCCCATCCTTGAGGTGCCCTGACACTAGGACTGAGACTGGGAGTGGTGGTGTGTGCCTATAATCTCAGAGCCTGGGAGTCTGAGTGCAGGAGGATTACTATGAGTTTAAACGGTGTAGTGAGACACTGTAGATCCTGCACTAAATACATTAAAAATAAAATCCGGCACAGATAAACTTCATCTTATTCTGATAAAACTTATCTATGATAAATCAACAGCCAATATTATAATGAATGTTCAAAAACTAAAAGCATTTACTCTAAAGTAGGGAACAAGACAAGAATGTCCACTATCACCACTCCCATTCAATATAGCTCTGGCAACATTAGCCAAAGCAATTAAACAAGAAAAATAAATATAAAAATAACAGAGGAAGAATTTCAGTTATCATTACTTGTAGATGATTTAAGACCACATAGGAAACTCAAAACATACCAAGAGTTTTTGATTTAGTAATCAAATTCTGTGGCCTAGCTAGGGAGATAGCTCAGTAGAATAAGCACTTGCCTGGCAAGCACAAGGTCCTGAGTTCAATCCCCAGTACTGCAAAAAACATTCTGTGCCCTAACTGGATACAAAGTCAACACTCAGAAATAATCCTGTATATGAAAACAAAATCATAAAGACAGTAATTACAGATACCAGACCTTTTTAAATAGCTGTATAAAAGAAAATAAATTATTTAGGAAACATTTTAACCTAGAAGGGGGAATATCTTCACATTCATAAGGCAGTACTCTGAAAAAAATGTGATGGAAGAGCATATTAGAATATGTATATTCCTTATTCTTGGTTAGGATAAAGTAATACAGTGTAAATGGTCATACTCCTAAAACTGTTATACAGATGTAACAAAATCCTATCACAATTCCAATATCACACCTCAGAAAATTAGAGAAAAATTCTAAAATTCATTTTGATCTATAAAAGATCTAACATATTAAAACAATTCTGGGCAACAAAGGCAAGAGAAGGAGCACCACAGTCCATGAATTGGAATTATATGTTATATGTTATATGTTATAAGCAGCTTGGTACTGGCAGAAAAAAAAGTCAAACCAGCTAATAGTTCTTCTATAGGGTCAACAGAACAGGTTGGAACATTCAGAAATAACTCCAAACTATGATGTGCTGGCCTGTCCACGGTAAGCCAACCACCAAAACCAGACCTATAATCCTAACACTGGGGAGGCTGAAAACAGGAGGATCATTATGAGCCTGAGCTGCATAGTAAGACCTGTACCAAGATACAAAAGAAAGAGAGAGAGAGAGGGAGAGGGAGAGAGAGAGAGAGGGAGAGAGAGAGAGGAACGGAGGGAGGGAAGGAAGGAGGGAAGGAAGGAAGGAAGGAAGAAAGGAAGGAAGGAAGGAAGAAGGAAGGAGGGAAGGAAGGAAGGAAGAAGGAAGGAGGGAAGGAAGGAAGGAGGGAAGGAAGGAAGGAAGAAGGAAGGAGGGAAGGAAGGAAGTAAGGAAGAAGGAAGGAGGGAAGGAAGGAAGGAAGGAGGGAAGGAAGGAAGGAAGGAAGGAAGGAAGGAAGGAAGGAAGGAAGGAAGGAAGAGTCATCTTTCTTTCTTGGACAAAGAGACCATACATGTTGTCTTGAAGAAAGATACCCTTTTAATAATTGGTGTTGGAAAAACTGATTTGCATATGTTGACGATTAAAATTAGAGCCATATCTATCATCATGTATTAAGCTGAATTCAAAATGGATCAGCAATCTAAACATTAAAACAAATTTCTAAATCCACTCGAGGAGAAATTAGGTAGAAATCTTTAAGTCATAGGGTTGACAGAGAGTTCACACACAAAAATCAGACTGCATGGGAACTACTTCAAAGAATCAATAACTGGGATACCATCTTATTCAAAAACCTTTGCACATTAAAGGAACTCAGTGACAGAAATAAAAAGCCCATGAATTGGCAAGAAATTTACACATCTGTCCTTCAGTTAAAGTACATACTTAGAACATATAAAGAATGTTTAAAACTCATACCCTCAAAGTTCGAAGACCTAAACCAAATATGTGTGTCTGAGATGTATATACACTTCTCAGATGACAAAGTACAACAGCAGATAAATATATAAAATATATTTAACATCATTGGTCTTTTCAGTGGTGAAAGTTAAAAGAGCACTGAGGTTCCATGTCACTCCAGAAACAACAGCTATTTTCAAGATATCTACCAGTAACAAATGCTGGAAAGGTTGTGTGCCAAGCAGAACACTTTGCTGTCACTGGAGGGAGTACACACTGGTACAATCACTATTTAAATTATTGGGAAAATCTGTAAGAAACTAGCATGAGAAATCCCATTCAATTCAGCTATTTCTTTTCTGGATATTTTCCTAGAAGAACTAAAAACGTTATACCACAGCATACTACAGGTGTACAATTTACAATCGTTAGTTCTTAGAAATAATTCAAATGCCAATGACCCAAGGAATGGATAAAAAGTTGTGGTATTTTTGTACAGTGGAGTACTACTCTAATATATAAAGAATCACAAAATTGAGACTTTTGTAGGATGTGAGAAACTGAAAGAGTATTAATATTAGGAAGGTACAGTGGTGAAAGAAACTCCTCACAAGAGAAGAGCAGCTGGAATGAAGGAAAGGAGAAAAGAAGGAAGAGAAGTATTTATATGTGTAAATGATATACATATATGTATATATATACATACATATATATACATATATACATAAAGATCATTGTACTATTAATTTCTAATAGTTCATTAGGGGAATGAAAGGAATAGTTATTGCTCATACTGTTTAATCAATTTTGCGTACCCATTTCTTGTTATCTGAGTAACTACTCTGAAGATGGTAATGTACAACAAAAAAAGCCTCTGTTCATTTCCTAACATCCTGCATTGAGATTCTGTATTCTTTTATATTTTTCATACTTTAATATAAATACAAAAAAGAAAAACAATAATCACAAGTTCTTTATACACTGGATAAGATTTAAAGCAAAAAATATTTGGGTTTCATGATTGCTTTCATAAAATAATCCCAGATAGAAAATGTAAATATGTCTTATTAGAAATGATCTTTAGCAAGCAGAATCTAGAACACAGCTAGAATTTTCTGTATATAATTTGGTGTGAACAAGTGTTTTATGGTTTATTTCTAGTTATCCTCCCAAAGCCTCACATAGTCATTGGGCAGGTACTTCTATAGATTGAGACGTGATCCACGATTCCTAGGATTATGTGTTTGCATACTGATGGGATTATTGGTCGGAGTAGGGCTGGGACTATGGGTGTGATCTAGGGCAGATATTCTAAGGCAGAGAGCCTGATTGGGGTATAAAGAGAGACAGAGAGACAGACTGGAGCTGTTGATGTTGCTCTGCTGCCCTGTTTGGTTGGCTGCCTCTGTCACTGTTTTGTTGCTGTTCCACCGCCATGAACTGGATGCCCTCTGCCCTGTTTCACTCAGCCTTGGGCCAAACCAAATATGGACTGAAACCTCCACGAACTGTGAACTAAACAAACTTTTCCTTCCTTCATTTAGAGTGTCGGGTATTTGTCCCAGCAATGAGTAAAAAGTAACGAAGACAACAAGGAAATAGCTACTAGAATAAAATATCATGACTTCGTAGTTCCTTGACAACTTTTCACTGAGAAAATAACTGAATATGGTATAAATCTCATTCTCAGAACATACAAATGAGAACATTAATTAAATGAATAATGAAATGTCATAGTTGCAAAATTTTTAAGTGAATAGAAAAGCACTTGAAAAATATAATAAAACTATAGGATAGGCAAGATAGCCCAGTGGTCTGAGGCACCTGCTTAGGCAAGCTTAGCGAGATGCAGGGGATTATGGCTCTATCCCTGGCACTGCATGCTGTGCCAGCCCCACCCAAAGGGCAAGCTCAGCTGCTCCTCCAAAAAAATAAAAAAGCATAAAATAAAAAGATAAAATTATAAAAGTACAAATAATATTGGCTATATTTTAAAAAGAGTTGCTCTTCAGTGATCTAATCCACAGAAACATGGCCAAATAGAATATGAAAACAATCTTACACATATAGACACCTAACTTTACCTTTGCTAACTTAATAAAAATTTAAATTTTTTCCGATTTGAAATTGTGCTCTAACAGTGTAATTTTACATTAAAATATTAAGCCGAACTTCACAAAAATTACTTCAGCGGTCAGAAGACTATGTTGTCATCCACCTTTCACACTGATCTGAGTTACCCACTTTCCACAGTATAAATTATATTGAGGGCCCGGCAGCATGGCTCAGTGGTCTAAAGCGCCTGCTTAGGAAACCTTAGGCCGCTTCAGGGACCGCGGTTCAATCCCTGGTACCACATGCTGCATCAGCCCTGCCATCAGGGCAGGCTGAGCCGGCCATAAAAATAAATAAATAAACAAACAAAAGTTCTGAAACAAGAAAAAAAATAAAATAAAATAAAAAATTAAAAAATACATATATATTGAAACGTTACAACTATTACCCTAAGAAGAGGAAACAGGATAAAAACAATGAAGCTGTGTCATACACACAAGAATGTGACCTTTATTTGCCAGTTTAAGGTGTTCAAAAGGTATCTTTGTAATTTGAAAGAATAAGAGATATAGTAGAGAGAATAGCTCACATCTTCATTTGTTCATAGTAGAAGAATCAATTAGTTCTGAGACACACATACATTTTAGGAACCAGAAATGTTGTGGAAGTTAATTTAAATGAAAAGCTTTAATACTGAGTAAAGTTATCTGAAAAGCTAATTTAATAATCTTTTCTAATGTGAAACGTAAGTCCCACCATATCATTATATGAATACCTTCTTATTGCTTCTTTTTTGTGTGTATTATTCATTGAAAAGTAATACCAATCTGTGTACCATAACAAACACAAGATCATGCTTAATTGGTTTCTAGGTATCTTTGATGTATTTTGGTGAAAACTTACTAAAGTGTGATACTCAATTGTATTTATTTTTGTTTTTTTAAATCCTAAATTACATTAAATCAGAAATCTATTTTTAGAATTCATGAACACATTTAAACATGCTAACTTGTGAAATATTGCCAGAATTTTAAAACTGAATTATTTTGCAGTACACAGCCAAAGTAGAATTTTAAAGTCACAACAGAATCCTTTAAAGATTCAATGTACATGAAATGATTGTGAAGACAACTGAGAGAGTAACACCAATAATCAAAGATATGTAATTTACTTTCAAACTGCAGACATTAACACTTTCCTCTAAAGCTATTTTAGGGTGGCTCTCTGGTAAAACACTTTTAGAAAACTTAAAACTTTGATCTGTGCCATTCACTTGTGAAATAGCAGAGGAGTATCAGATTTACTTATGTTCAAAACTCGAAATCACAACAGAACTGGACCTGTCATGTTACAGTAGCTGTTACCTTATCACCTTCAGAAAATGTGATGCCGTCCACAGCTCTTTTCCAAGAGATTTCTGGCACAGGTTCTCCTTCGGCTTCACAGATGAGTGTGACGTGACCGTTCTCATATGTAGTCTCATTTTTAAGCTGTATTATGTGAGGCTGTACTGTAAAAAATGTATACATTACTCAATTGTCCTTGGAATAGAAGTGTCATTATTCAGACTGAAAAATCCATTGTAGGCACTTAAATCCACATTAACATAGTGTCTGACGATTCTGTGGTAGTTATACTGACATGTTTTGCTTTATAGGACAAGTAAGAGAGCTACTAACAATGAGATAGAAAGGTTTTAGAAAGTAATCCGCATCTATTATTATTATAAAAATAATTTGAGCCAGGCATGGTGGTGTATACCTATAGTCCCAGTCTTGCAAAGGATGAAGTAGGAGAATCGCTGTGAGTTTGAGGTGAGGTTGGGCTACATAGTGAGTTTAAGGTCAGTCTAGACTACATATCAGCACCCTGTCTGTTTCTTTTCTCAAAAAGAGAGAGAGAGAGGGAAAGAAAGAGAGAGAAAAAGAGGAACAGAGACAGAGACAGACAGGGAAAAAGAGAAACAGAGATAGAGACAGAGACAGAGTCATGGAGAGAAACTGAGAGAGACAGAGACAGACAAACACAGACAGAGGGAAGGAAGCAAGGAAAGAAAAAAGGAAGGAAGGAAGGAAGGAAGGAAGAAAGAAAGAAAGGAAGAAAGGAAAGGAGAAAAGAGAGAGAAAAAAACCCGAGTAATTTAAAACATCTTGGATGCCAACATCAACATTATATTTTATTTGACAATTTTTCAACTTAAAAGTTACCTTGTTTTTTTCTCTGTTAAAGTCACAAAATTAAAATTTCAACTTATGCGCACATGTTCACTTATATACAGCAACACACATACATATTATGCATATGTATGGCATATATTTAATGGCTGCCTCTTGGTTTTTAATAAATTCCACCATATGAAACATGATTAATGTACCTTAAATATATGTAGTAAAAACTAATGATTTATAAATATATATATATATATATATGTATATATATATATATAAACATCTATTTTTCTGTTCTACTTCCTCTCAATTTACCCTGGCAATGTATCAAATGAAATATCTATTATAACTTCTATGAGAGTAACATTTGCTATTAAATAACATTAAGGTAATTAAGACTACCTTAATAGTAAAAATATTCCTCCATATGTTTACATATACAGAATTTTATTTTTCAACATCACCTTGCTTGTGTTTTTCTTAGCTATGTAGTTGTTACAATATAAAATGCATATTTAATAATTATAAAAGAATATATAATGAATACATTTCTCCAAATCAGCACAGTGTATGTCATTTCAGCACAAGTCCATAAGGGCTTCTGCCTATCCATCCGAAAAGGCCAGGACCACCAGTCAAAAATGTGTGACAGTGTCATAGAAACTTCTGGATGCCCCTGAGATGAGGACTTAGGAAGCTAGGAGCCTAAAGCTTAAGGTTCAGTGGAAACCCCAGAACACAGAACATGTCAAGAAGATGGGGTGTCCTCTAAGTCCAGCATGCCCAGGAATCAGAGCCCAGGGAGAGAGGAGTTGGGTTTCCACAGTTAGTGTTTTTGGTGAGGTATGAGGAGCAGGGACCAGAAAGGTGACTGTTTTACTACTTAGTCTCTTTCCTCTCTCTGCTTCCTGTCCTGAATGATATGAGAAATTTTTCTCCACCTATCTCCTCTATCATATCACGGTATAACCTCCTTGGAGCCTACTTATAATGGTCTCTACTCATGGAAATGCAGTCAAAATAAGCCTCTTCTTCATCAAGTTGTATTTGTCAGGAATTTTGTTCAAGCAGTAGAAAAGTGATTAATATAATGACAATCTTTTCAGAGACAGAAAAAATACACTAAATATTAGAAAGTTATTAATTGTATGTGTCACAGTTCTTAAAAAGAAAAATAGGGCCTGGCAGGATGGCTCAGTGGTCTAAAGCACCTGCTTAGGAAAGCTTAGGCGGCTGCAGGGACCACAGTTCGATCCCTGGCACCACATGCTGCACCAGCTCTGCCCTCAGGGCAGGCTGAGCCAGCCATAAAAATAAATAAATAAACAAACAAACAAAAGTTCTGAAACAAGAAAAAAGAAAAATAATGTTAGTGTAAAACAGCAAATTCTTGTTGCAAGCATAATGGAAAATGTCTTTTTTTTTTTATGTTAGAGGAGGGTCTACAGGGCATTCAGGGTTTCATTACTAGATCTGACTCGTAGTGATCCATCTGTTTACAGCGTCCCAAGAGCTGGGATTGCAGGTATACACCAACATGACCAGTTTCAGTTGTTGTCTCAGCACGTCCGGGGGTGGGGCCAGAAAAGTAGGCCCGGGAATCCAGCCCTCAGCCCTTACATCTACTTGTAGGCGCTTTAATCCACTGAGCTATTTAGCCAGCCCACTAATTTTCTTAAAAATCTAGAAATTCTCTATGCTCTATAAGTCTCCCCAAATTATATATCTTTTGTGGAATATGTAATTATAGTTTATCTTAATAAAGCACAAAGAAAAGTTAAAGGCTTCTGTTTCTAAGCTATAGCATTACAGTTATATAGATGAATGTTAAACTGAATCTAAACCATATCTTTTATTTTTTATTTATTTATTTATTTTTTGTCTTTTTGAGACAGGGTCTCACGATGCAGTTGAGGCTGGTCCTGAGCTCACTTTTGTAGCCCAGGCTGGTCTCGAACTCCCACCGATCCTCCTGTCTCAGCCTCCCGAGTGCTGGGATTACAGGCGTGAGCCACCACGCCCAGCCTAAACCACATCTTTTAAAATGTATACGGATCCAGTTTTATGTCGGTATAAAAAATTCACAGCTCCCACTAGCTGTAGCCTACATATATAGAGATTTTTTTTAACTTTAGATGAGGCACCTAAAATGTAGAAATTTACACTTATGGTTTCATGTAAATTTTAATATAATTTTATTTAGTAACTAAAAAATGTATTTCAGAAATGAAGAAGATAAGGTTTAATTATGTATATCTAAAAAACTAAGAATAGTAGAGCATACATCGAAATAAGCCTGTCTCTGAACTCAAGCCCTTCACCACGTGCCATGACACTTACCGAAGACCTGCAGGAAGGCCTGCTTCTCGTCTTCCCCCGCCTTGCTCGTAGCCCTGCAGACATAAGCTCCGCCGTCGCTGTTGATTATATTCCTGACTGTGAGTTCTGTGTTGCTTTCTTTCAATAGGTACTTTTCATTTTCTTCAATGATTTTGCCATTTCTAAGAAAAAAAAGATTTTTAATGTTTTTAACATCAACATTTTAACTATATGTTTTAATAATTTAATTGTGAGTAAAATTACTGAATAATATAGTTTCATTAGCTCAGGAGCTTAATTTATCACCTTCAAAATTACATTCAAGCTGGGCGTGGTGGCGCACGCCTGTAATCCCAGCACTTGGGAGGCTGAGGCAGGAGGATTGGTGCGAGTTCGAGACCAGCCTGGGCTACAAAAAAGTGAGCTCAGGACCAGCCTCAACTGCATAGCGAGACCCTGTCTCAAAAAGACCAAAAAAAAAAAAAAAAAAAAAAATTACATTCAAACATTTTTTGACTTTAGAGACAAGAATGTCATTTGGTAGCTTAAAATTTTCACACTACTCTTGTCAATAAAATACACGTTCATGTAATTTATATCATCACTATTTTGTTTGCTCGGGTTTTCCATTTTCACTTTAACTCAACACACATTTATTTTTTACCTTGGGAGATATTTTAAATGTTATCTATGAAGTTATCCCTTAAAATATTTAAAATAAAACACAAAATAAATTAACAAATTTATGTTGAATATACATACTGACAATAAAAGTATAAAATGATAGAATTATATGAGTAGAACTAAAATATATTTTATATCATTAATAAACAAAAAATTCTGCTTTCAGTTACACATAAATAAATATTATCCAAATATATCCTATTTTTTTAATTATGTGTATTTGGTACAACGTCTCACTAAGCAGGTTAGACTCATAGTGATTCTCCTGTGTCAGCCTCCCCACCTCTGATATTATAAGTGTGTGCCACCATGCCAGACTTCAGTGTCCAGCTTGGCACTCCCAGGGCAGGGCCAGCTTGACATGTAGTGCCGGGATTGAACCTGGGTCTCTGTGCTTGCCAGGCAGGTACTTAAGTCTTCTAGGCTACCCTGCTCTACATAAAATTATTTTAAACACAGTAAAAAATCTTAACTATTTCTACAACTGCTCTTACTTATTGTGAAATCTTACACTGACTTCATTTCTCTTTACTACTCCCATCCTCCTTTGTGTGTTTTGTTTATTCATTTCTTTCACTCTCCTCCAATTTTCTTTTCTTTTTTTTTTTTTATTCATGGTAATTCCTTGGGTAGCCGAATTGGTCTTGAGACTTACTAACATAAAATGTCTAGGATCTGTACTTCTTAGTACAGAAAATTGCTTTTCCATGTGCTTAATTTTAAAGACAATTCTTTGAAACTCATACTAAACACTTCTTTCTTAGAATGAAAAAGGATATTTTCTAATGCATCACAATTTTTTCTGACAGAATTCTGGAACCAGTTTCAAAAAAAAAAAATACTGAAACACTGAGGCACATTCTTATAATAGAATTCTTCTTTTTTCCTAGGTCTCAATGTATGTTTCCTCAATTTCTAACAGCTCTGCACATATCATGAAGCCCAAAGCAATTCGTAGGTGAACTTAAGAACTGGAGAGTTAGGCCTTATGAAATAATCACGATGTGTATCTATTACCCTTCGGTTAGACTTTTCTCCAATGTTCATGGATCCTAAAATTTACAACGAGTACAAAACAAAAGTATTTTTAACTTCTACATGGCCTTCACCACCATTAGTGATATATTTTCTTGGCATTTTCCATGGAATTATTCATTTGTTCCATAACAATAATATGATGCTAACTACACACTTGAGGTTTTATTTGCATACTGAAGACCTACAAAATTCACCAAATTAATGTATAGCAATACAAATGTCTAAGGTCTTTTCACTTTGCTAAAAATCGAATGGAAAGCAATGGAGAGATGTCAGAATTACTGCTTCTGTTTTCACACTGATTTATGTCACTGCGTTTTCCTAATTGTCTCTGTGAAAAATATGTATAACCGACCATTCTTTTTGTAATCCTGTAACTGTCTTCTTAAGAGGGGTTACATTCTAAATTGGTCGAATCCCAACTTTGAATTTCTAACATGAAGGAGACTACATTTAAAGAGAAGACATTTAAGGAAATAATTCATTTAGGTTTATGAAGTGCAACTGGTGAGACCTTTCTCTGATGGATCTGGTGTCCTTAAAAGAACAGTGAAACATTGAAGAGAGTGTTTTCTCTGTGTTGGAAAGGCCAGGTGAGGACGCAGCAAGAAGATTGGCTTCTGTGAGCCGAGAGGAGACCCTTTTGGCCCCTTGGTGTAGGATGACCAGCCTCCAGAACTGTGAGAAGATGTATTTCTGTTGTTCAAGCCTCCCAGTCTGTGACATGTTGCTATGGCAACCTATGGTCACTGAAAGAATGACTTCATCTCTATTACATGGCAAGATCTCTGTGCAGCAGACATTCTGGATCTTATCCTTAGCTCTACCACCCTACATTTTCTAATGCCTAAAGGGACTTTTGTCCTCTTCCACAAACAGGGACTATCTATATATAAAGAGGACATAATCAAATTCCCTTTTAAAATTAACATGATGAAAAGATCTATCTGCGTACTTGTTCATCTTTTGTGAACTGAAGGGGATCAAAAGATGAAGGAAAGGGGTAGAGGAAGGAGTGACAGGGGACATGAAAAAGAACTAAGAAATGTAGTGTACATGTGTCAGCTCCTCAAGGGAGAGAGCCCAGTGTGTACTGCCAAGCTCTAATACTAAAACAATGTAGACCCAAAACGTGACTCTTGCTTGGTACATATCTAAAGCACTCAGTTCCATTCTCTAAATATATGTTTAATATCCATAATACCACTCTTTAGAATTCAGATGAATTATTATTCCACAGAACCACGGAATGATATATGAAGAGAAAAATTATGCATATAAGTTAGTCTTTATTATCCTATGATTAAATTTATTCCAGTCCTTATAATTAGATTTCTAATTATATACAACAGAATAATTTTGATCAAATGTAAAATATGGAAATAATCTAAGCAAAAAGTAAATCACTCTGGATTTACATTATTAGAATAACATTCTAGAACAAAATTTGTTCACTGCAAGGTACGACACAAATGCATTTCTGTAGCATGATTATATTGAATGTATGATTATTCAGGTTCCACCCTAGTAAAGCAGGGGTCCTTGACATTTATGATGATTATCTGGAGCCATTAAGTTAGTGTTGATAGTAATCTCATTAAAAACATTAAAACAACAAATTGCTGATTGGAAGGAACAATTATAGGCACACTGGTTAGAGCTATATCCTGTCTTATTGCTACCTGATATATTGAATGGATAAAATATTTGAAATTGAAGATATCAATAAATGTTCAAATAGTAATGAAAAGTAACTTTAAGGTTTTTATTATTCTTAAAATATTTTCAAAGTCTAAACCTTATTATAGCCACCTTTGTGCATTTCATATGCATTTTGCTAGTAGTTCTGTGCTGATTTTTCTTGCTTTTTGTGATTTTTAAAATCCAGATATTAGGGGCTGGGGAGATAGCTCCATGGCACAAGTGCCTGCCTGGCAAGTGCAAGGTTGTGAGTTCTAAACCTGTGCCCCACAAAAAAAAAAAAAAGAGTTGTTTGTATAGGGGCTGGGGAGATAGCTCTGTGGCACAAGTGCCTGCATGGCAAGTGCAAGGTGGTTAGAACCCTGGTCCCACCATAAATTAATTAATTAATTAATTAACTAATTAATTAAAAATACAGATATTTATGATTTCTTGGTCTCTTTCTTTGAGGACTGTTTAGATTTATGATAAAGGTTCACTGGTCAAACATAACTTATGATTTGCCTTTTTTATATATCTGTGTACAGCTTTGTTTGACAGCATCTATACAATACACTATAATTCTTCATTCATGCAGTATAGTAATTTTTGTTAACTATACAGGGTAGTACAACATTGCAATTTTATTTTGTTATAGATTATGAGCTTAAGGGAAAATTTGCACAGATGAAAGGAAAGTCATTCATTTCGTGTTTCCTTTGATCATGTCTTTGTTCTGAATACTTTAATATACATATTATACATAATTCCTCATCAAACGACCAATTCACTTATTGACCTGGTTGTAAGAAGGGATCTCAGTAGTTAAAGTAGGAAGATCTGTATATAATTGATGATAAAATATTTATATTACTTATACTAAATTGCATTACTGAAACATGTGTACAAGATTGTCCAGTTTTAAGTTTTGTTACTTCCAATATAATTGTTTGTGCAACAGTGTGAAAGAATTGAGTGCTTAACCAATGCGTGTACTAATAGAAGGCAAAGAGGATTTTAAAATTGAAAACAAATATATATGGAAGTTAACTTTCACGTAATAGATGTAGAGTACAAAATTTACTCATTTGATAAAGTGAAATTTTGAAAAATGGCAAGTCTATGATATTTTATACATATAGATTTTGACAATTAGTATATGAATAATGATACAGTTAATCATACTATAAAATTTGAGTCCCCACACATACAACCATAATGAGGAGTACGGTAGGATTTCAATTGGAAGCTGTACTATAATAGTAGCAATAAAATCACTTAAACAGAAACAGGGATCTTTACCCCATTTTAGACAGAGACATCTATATATAAACAGAATAATGACTATTAATCTACCTTTCCACTAAGAACATTAGACAAAATCACTGTAGATCTCTTTAACTCTTTAAAGCAATCAACTTACCTGAAAAGAAGAACACAGTGTTTTTTTTTTTTTCTTTAACCTAAATACAAGTTTATTTCTTGACAAAATGATTAAGAATGCACGCGCTATTCTTGATTACAGGCAAAAGGCAGGAAAATCATGTGGCTGTTTAGTTTACCTGAACCAGGAGACAGTGGGCTCTGGAGAGCCCGAGGCCCTGCAGGACAAAGTCATTTCTTCTCCTCTCTCAGCTGTGGCATTAAAGGATTTCTGAGGCATAGTGATTGCTGGCGGCACTGAAGAACAATAAATAGAAAGGAAAGCTTAATTACGAGGCAGAAAATGCAGAACTAGATTAGTATGATGAGCTGTAAGAGGCTCAAATCAACAATCTCCAACATTGCCAGTTTCACCAGTGACCCACTGCAGTTATGGAACATTCGACTATGTATACATCTACTTCCTCTCAGTTCAAAGATAATTTTGTTTCTTTTTTTTTTTTTTCTTTCCTTACCAATATCAATTAGAAAACGTATCATGTCCACACCTTGTGCTCTGTATTACTATTGTGAGGACCATATGCAATATGTCAGTTATTGTGAATGTACTACTAATGTGTTGTGAAACTATCATATTGACATTTCTTATTAAAAGTAATTTAAAAAGAAAAAAAGAAAGGAAAACACTTTGAGCAAAACCTTTGTAGACCTTATTTCTATCACTTACATTGTGCTGTTTAATAACTTGTTCATCATTTCAAGTTTAATAGCAAAGTATATGAAGTGTCACTAATAGAGCCTCTTATGGATAGTAGTTAGAAGAATCCATTGTGATATTATTATACTATCTTAATCTATTCAAGTAAACAGTGAACTATATATTTCTGCAAACATATATACTTTTATGAAATATGTCATGCATAAAAGCAGTATCACCCTGGCTTAATCAATGCTAAGCTCTACTTTGGGCCTAAGTAGATTTCTTATTTGACTTCTTATTGGTACATGGGATGCCATAAGCAATCCCTCACTGCTTCAAGACAGGGTTTTCAAATTAGGTGTCAAACTGTAATGTTCTTTCTGATTAACTACACTTAATTTCCTCAAACAGCCATAAACCATTTTGCAAAGAGAAACTGCTTAAGCGATGGAGGGTCTGAAAATAGATTTTCACAAACCATTCAACTTTAAAATTAAGCCCCCCCTAATTTCTAACTAATTACACTGCAAAAATTGAATATGCTGCACATTTTCAACATATTGTGACTGTTTCTGAGATGCGCTGTTTGCCATAAACAAAGCACTAACTTCTTTAAGAGAAATAAAATTTCACATAAAACATAAATTACACCCAATGTACACTTTCATGATATTAAAATGAATGTGACAATAGGACGTTCCTACCATTAAGTTTCTGAACAGATTGATTTTTACATATCCTAAAAAAAACATGAACAGGCAGGCGTTTATAAGCATGATCATAATTCAATCTCTTTATAATAGCATTCAGGTCAGCACTGCTACTGCATTATTCCCATTGATGGTAGGAAAAAAAAAAAAAACCTGACATGTATCTTAGTAATTAATCACAATAAATTTGATTCCTGCCTCTACAAATTCAGTTCTAAAAAGCATGATCCGACATGCTTTCTCTAAAATAACATAATAATTACTACTATTATGAAGGATGAGTGAATAAACATATAAAGGATGGACTTCTTCAGAAACTAACTCTTAATTTTAAGTGCACTGCCGTTTGACTTTCGGTTCCTAGTTTTCTTTACCTTATAATTATAGGGAAAATTTTCAGTCAAAATTCACTGCTTTATCTTTTGTTATCCTGAAAAAATCACTATTGTTATTTTCATTGTAATGATAAAGATTTATAACACACTAGAGAATTGTAATAAAAATGAAGTATTCCTTTTAAATTTATTAGTACAATTTAAATAAGCATAATGATTGCATGCATCATAGGGAACTTGTATCTGTATATGATATACCTTCATTCTTCTTTTCCCTCCCTTGCCTCCTCACTCTTCCACCCTTTCCCCTCCTTGTTTATAAACCTTTGTTTCCATTTTATCCTTTTCTACTCATTTTTTTTTCTTTTCCGTTCGTGTTCCTCTTAATTCCTCTTTACTTCCTATTTACATACTTTAACCTAAATTATTCCTACATTTAAGCATTTGTAAGTAGGAATTGATAGGTTTTCCATGGGGTTGCAGCAGAGAAACACGCAGAAGGAAACAGGGAAAGGGGCTTTAATTTCTGGGAGGACACGGAGAGAATTCAGGGAAGATAAGGAATTCTCTGAATTGGAACAAAGGGAGACTGAGGCTTTTATGGCCTTTTACCAGGGATGGGGTTTGAGAAGGATGCTTAGATTTACCTGAGGAGCTGACTGGGGCCTTCCTGGGGAGGTGGGGCACCACTGGATCGGTGGCAGGATAGATGGAAGGAAATTACATCCTGGGCTGAGTTGGAGAAGAAGGGGGAGGTGGTCTTTGGGAAAATAAGCTGTTGTTTTAAGGGCTTCAGCCCTATTAAATGACCACCATAACAATCCAGTAATTCATACTAAGGCCAGAACATGCCAGGAATATTTTCAAATTGAAGACCAAAGGCTCTAGTCCTTTTTCTGCCTATACTACCACTTGAAAATTTTATGTAGTGTTTATTACAATTTTCCTGTGTATAGAGTAAAATATCTCAGTGATGTGATCTGTAAGAATTGAAATTCTCAATCTTTATGTTTTACGTTACAATGAAAAATACGTTCTGCCTTTAGAATGTAAAGCAACATAATAGTGCCCATACTATGTTTTTCCGGAGCACTTTGACAAAATATTCGTGAATTATTTTGAAAAATAATCTTATAGTAGTCTCAGGAAGAGCTGTGTGTAGTGGAACATAACTGCAATCCCAGCACTATGGAAGGCTGACAGAAAGTTCATGAAGGAATATAAGCTCAGAAAGGGCAATTTAGTGCCATCCTGTTCTAATAATAATAATAATAATAATAATAACAATAATAATTATAATGACAGCAACAATAACAACACTATAATAGCTTGGGATTACTTCACTTCTAATAGATTTTTGGGATTCGATTCACATTATCACAAAAGATAAAATTTGATGTTATTATATAATAGATTGAATGCCAAGATGCTTAGTATCTTTGTTATCTAATATTTTAGAATATAGAAAACATTTTTATGTACAAATTACATTTGTTCTGAATTTCCAATTAAGTTCGAATAAAATATTTTACCAGGTATATTTTTTATAGAAATTTGTAATTCTAATGTGTTGTGCACATACTCCATTTGACTTATTAAAACTAATTTATTACACATCTCACTGTATCTGAAATGTGTCATGTTATTTCTTTTACAAAGACGTTTAGTTTGTAGCTACCACGTGACACACCCTAGCTGCAGTTTCTGCTTTTAGGGAGGGGACATGCATGCGCAAAAGTGGGTCATGATGCTCACCCATAGGAAAGCTTTGGCCCACCTTCAGATCATTACTTCCCTTACTGAGGCTCAGACCCACAAAACGGCATGGATTAAACAGATTGATTTCCTTTCATCAAAAGCAGATGCACCTATTTCATATGACATTGTAGTCTTGTGAGAATTTCTCCACCTCGTTCCCCTCAAATGTTTCCCAGAAAAAGAAGAGCAAAAGAATTATCATTGAGTACCTACTTATGTCACAGCTGTACGATTCAGATTCATTAACGCCCACTAATTCACCCATATTTTTCCAATTTATGGAAATCCTACTGTCTGAGACTTATGTACTGTTATTAGGGTTGCCAGATACTTCATTCCTCATGATCAATATCATAAAAGGATTCAGAGCCGGGCGTGGTGGCTCACGCCTGTAATACCAGCACTTGGGAGGCTGAGGCAGGAGGATTGGTGTGAGTTCGAGACCAGCCTGGGCTACAAAAGTGAGCTCAAGGTCAGCCTCAACTGCATAGCAAGACCTTG
>PVJA010000812.1:10405-48203 GCA_004027025.1 Myocastor coypus | reverse complement strand
TTAAGTTAATCTCTTTTTCTTTCAAGCCTGTGACCATTAGGAAGCCACATAAACTATCTCGGTTCCTTATGCAGAGAATAAATAGACCAGGTTAATTCTAAAGTAATTACGTACCCTAAGATTCCATATTGCAATTTTCAGGCTATATGTAGTATGAATTCATTTTTTCTTTGTAAATTTCTATAAATAGGCCTTCCTATTGTACATAGATATTAGATACATTAAAATTCGAAGTAATTCATGAACCACATTTTCAAAGTATATCATGTTTCTTAATGACATTTCAAATCACTATTTTTTTGCAAATTCTAAGAATCTCCCTTTGATTTGGAATCAAATATCTTGCTTTGTAACAACTTAAAATTTTTGCAAGTTTTTAAGTACTTGTTTTTTTATATCACAGAATAAAAAAGAATTGCTATTTTTAAATCATAGAGAGTATACAATAAAATAATTGCACTTATGAGGAATAGTCTCATGATTTTAATCAAGTAATTATTATTTTCTAGGGTCATATTAGACATCAAAAACATAGTATTTGTCTTTTCTTCCCGCTTACATTGTTTGCATTGCGCTTAAATACGAATTATGCAATAGTATCATCTAACTCACTCTCAGTTTCCAATCATTTTGACTGTGGTTAAGTCTGTTTTCCATTTCTCATTTCTAAAAGTAGTCAGTACAAACTAGCACTTAAAAAAAAAAGAAACTTACAAGTTACAAAATCATGACATGAAGAAGTTAGTTAATTATTTAATTGTACTTTGAACAAAAGCCAAAATCACTAGTTCTGCCAAGCTAAGTATGCATATATTTTTTTTGCTCTTTTTAAATCTATATTTGGGCTGTCTTTGTTCTATAGGATGTCCATTAGGCTACAAAGCCTAATTAACATTTACATATGTATTTGATTAAAAACTTGTAATGAGTACAGAGCATTTGCATATGTTAATTACTGAGACATGTAAACATTTTGATACTATTGGTTTAGAGTATAGTAAATGTTTGTTCATTGTGTTGATTCTTTTTTTTTTTTTTTTTTCCTGTAGGACTGGGGTTTGAACTCATGACCCTGCACTTGCCAGGCAGGCACTTGTGCCACAGAGCTATTTCCCCAGCCCCTATTGTGCTGATTCTTAAAAAAGGAAATTAAAGAAAGAAATTTTAAGGAAAAGTTTCCATTGCCATTATCCAATATTTATCTATCTGTCTGTCTGTCTGTCTGCCTGCCTGTCTGCCTGTCTACCTGCCTGCCTGCCTGCCTGCCTGCCTGCCTGCCTGCCTGCCTGCCTGCCTGCCTGCCTGCCTGCCTGCCTGCCTGCCTGCCTGCCTGCCTGTCTGTCTGTCTGTCTGTCTATCTGTCTGTCTGTCTGTCTATTTAGACAAAGTCTCACTATACAGTTGAGAATTGTCTTCAACTCATAATGTAGCCAGGCTGGCCTTGAACTTATGCTAATTCTACTGCCTGAGACTTAACAGTACTGGTATTGAGGTTGCAAGATATTTCATTTCTCATGATCAATCATAAAAGGAGATAGAAACTTAATCAAAATAGTTTTGTATTCAATAGACAATAAGCATAAAAGCAAGGAGAAAATAGTAACTGATTTTGTACTTCATAATTGTTGTTTGACTAAATAAATGATTTTTTTATTCTTTTCTTTTATTTTTTGTGGTGCTGGGTTTCAAACTCATGACCTTGCACTTGCCAGGCAGGCACTTGTGCCACAGAGCTATCTCTTCAGACTCCTAGAGCACCCACTATGACTCACACTCAAAATATGTGTCAAGAATCTGAGTCCTCAATAATACTGGGGTTCATTTCCCAATTAGGTATCTCTGCACATATGGATTTTTGTCTGCAAATGTCAGTAATTAGATTGCACTAATGGAAGCAAAGCACAATAATGGTAAGAGCATATTTTACTGTTTCAAAATTATATTACAAAGCTTAAGTTTAGTGGCAAGTCTGAATAGTCACCTATCTTCGGTGGAGACACTCATTAAATAATTAAGAACATAAAAATAGAATATACTCTGTTTTAACTGATATCTAGACATCTAGATGTGCCCCCCAAAGCTTGGTGTATTCATAGGTGGGAGTTCCGGGAACCACAGGGTCACAGGTGTGTGAGGTGAAGCTTAAGTAGTCCACTGATTGGTTTAGCATAGTTTTAGGTGTGTCTGATTGAAGACAAAGGTCTGCCTGGGCATGAGTGGCATTAGTCAACAGGCCTGTAGCCCAGGTGGAATCAAACAGAAAAGCAGAAGCAGTGCATCGTGCTCTCTGTGCCACGGACCATTTCTCCTCTGCCCCGCGCATCTTCTGTGCTACCTTGACTTGGAATCAGCTAACTATCGGCAGAAACTCTCACAGACTGTGAGCTAACACAACACTTTCCTTCTTTAGATTGGTGGCAGTGGATATGTTGTTCAAGCAACCGGAAAGTAACTCAGACATACGCAGACATACATCACTGTTTTTTATTCATTTTTCTAAGCATTATTATTATTATTATTATTATTATTTTTTGCTTTTTGAGACAGGGTCTCGCTATGCAGTTGAGGCTGGTCCTGCGCTCACTTTTGTAGCCCAGGCTGGTCTCGAACTCGCACTGATCCTCCTGCCTCAGCCTCCCAAGTGCTGGGATTACAGGCCTGAGCCACCACGCCCGGCTCTAAGCATTATTTTTTTCAACTAGACAACTTTTTATTATTGCCAGCTAATTAATAAAGTAATTAGGGGCCTGGCAGGATGACTCAGTGATCTAAAGTGCCTGCTTAGGAAAGCTTAGGTGGCTGCAGGGACCGCGGTTCGATCCCCGGCACCACATGCTGAGCCAGCCCTGCCCTCTGGGCAGGCTGAGCCGGGTATAAAAACTAATAAATAAACAAACAAACAGAAGTTTGAAACAAGAAAAATAATAAATAAAGTAATTAGAGGAATTTCTGATGTTTAAAACCTCTCATTTTCAGTGTCATATAGATAAGAAATGTCTATATCTATGTAATATAGGTAACTTTGTCTACCTATATCACACACATGAAGAAAATTTTGTCAATTCTCCATAATTTTACTAGTATAAATGAGCAATGGCAAAAATTGACATGATTTAATATTTCACATTATCCCTGAAAGGGAAACCAAACAAAGCTTATTTAAATGAAAAGCACAATTAAAAAACATAACGTGAATTTAGATATAATACAAAAATATAAGATTCTGAATGTACTCCTTAGGAGTTCAAAATTATCACTTCTGACAAATTCTAGAAAGATGACTGTAGATTTGAGGACCTCAGGACTGAGTAGATAGACTAAGAACTCAGCTGGATAGCTGCACAGCAGCATCTCCTACAGCTAGCAAAGTTTCTTTCATCTGTAGCTAGTAGAATTATGTTTTGTGGAATGTGTAACATAGGTAGATTTTGCCTGTGAATAAAAATATAAAACATGCATACTTGGGCTAAATTTGAAACAAATGGATGTGTAAGATCTGACCTTAAGCTTTATTAATTTTTGAGCTCATGTTTCCAACTTGCTCTGAAAAAGTTAAACAAGGGAATAGTAGGCAGAGTCACATTTATTTATTTATTTAACACAACAGAAATTAAAGTAAAATTTGCCTCTCATAGAGAGGTAGGGATGAAAGTACTGTGTATGGTCCCAAACTTAATCCTGAGGGGATTTGCCCTTGGAAGATACAAAAAAAAAAAAAAAAAAAAAAAAGAATGTTTTGTTATACAGGTCTTGCTTTGACTTGCCCTTGATCACCCAGCCAAAAAAAAAAAAAAATGCTTAATTACAATGCATATGAAATGCAGAGCTAGATTGATGAGATGAGCTGTACGAGGCTTGGATCAATAGACTCGAACATTGCCATCTTCACTGGTGGCCCACTGCAATTGCAGAACATTGGACTGTGTATGCATTTGCTTCCTTTTAGTTCAAAGAGAATTTTCCTTTTTTTTTTTTTTTTTCTTAGCAACATCAATAGGAAGGTGGGTCATGCCTACACACTGTGCTCTGTAGAACTATTGTGAGGACAACATGCAATGTGTCAACTGTTAAAAAAAAAAAAAAAAAGAAAGGGGAAAAGAAAAAAAAAGTAATGTTTATTGAAAGTGTTAATGTTTAATTGTGTAATCAATCTTATATACCTATATCTATTAATCTAAACTGATCTGATGATGAAAATATGTAATATAACCACTGTTAAATTTAAATTTAAAAATAAGTAAATTAATTAATAAATTAATTAATTGAAAAAATAGAGAGGTAAGGAGTAAGAGAGTTAATTTTAAAAAAACTTAGTCATTTTGCTATTAAATCTCAGTGATTAGAAAATATCTTAAAATGACCCTGTAGTTCTTAACTTCAGGAAGCACCTATTGTAAATTTTTGAATAAAATTTACAAGAACACTTTTTTCTGCCTGTGCCTGGCTACTAAAGGGAAATAGAATTATAATATTTTCAGACACTTAGATCTTTGATTTTTTCCACATAACTTGGTTAGATAAGTAACATTGAAATTAATAAGTAAATTTAATTCATCTAAAAGTCTTAACAAATGTTTAAGGTCACATGGAATTGAAAAACTGAATACTAGTGAAAACTGAATAGCTATTATGTTTTGAACACTGAAAGTTAAAAAAAATTTACATGTTACAAATATCACATAGAACCCAGCTTTGAAAAAATTGGACAGCTTTCATTGCATCCTCTAACTCAACTGATTTACAAATAAACAGTGGAGAATATCAAGTAATATTTATTTGAGGACACTAAAATAGAGATTTATTTGAGGACACTAAAATAGAGATATCAGAAATATCATCTTAAAATATAGTTGAATTTAAAGTAGTACAAGGAAATGTATGAATACTTTCTTCAGAAACCATTGCCTCAACTGAAGACAGACAATAACCAGAGGGAGTCATTAGTCTGGCTTCAGAATGTCAAAGTGAAGCCCTACGTTCACATTCAAAGTCAAGAAAGTAATATTCAGGCAGTGACAATAACAGTAGGGGAGAGCCAGATTTTCTGAGAGGCAATTTATCTTGGATCACAAGAATTATGGTTCCCAGAGCAAAACCCTATCCCTCTCTCTGATCATTTCAACCTGTGTTTCACCATAATTCTCAAAAAATGCAAAGTAAAATGTAACATTTCTGATGAGTGAATTAAATCTACTTCTTTATTTCAGATGAAAAGCCTGAAAAGTCGCTAACCAAGGACTAAGAAAGGGCGGTAGAGACTGCAGAGCAACAGAGTTGGCAAAAGCAGCCAAATAAAGCGGCTTCTGAATTACTGAACTCCACTGCAAGCTGGACATTCGCAGATTTTATGTGAAGTAGAATCAATACTTTAAGAATTTAGAAATACTGAGGGCCAGACAGATAGCTCAGCAGATTAAACTGCCTGCTTAGGCAGATTCAAGGATCTGGGTTCCAACCCAGGCCTGCCTTGCTAGTCCTGACCCCAGGGCACACTAAACTGCCACAGAGACTGGCTGTGGTGGTATAGACCTATAATCCCAGTGCTTGGGAGGCTGAAAACAGGAAAGTGCGATCTACATAGTGAGACCCTGTAGACCTTGTACTAAATACAAAACAAAGAAAGAAAGAAAGAAAGAGAGAGAGAGAGAGAGAGAGAGAGAGAAAGAGAGAGAGAAAGAAAGAAAGAAAAAAGAATTTAAAAAAATATATATATTTTTTTAAATTTTATTTATTTATTTTTTCTTGTTTCAGAACATTTGTTTGTTTATTCACTCACTTTTTATGGCCGGCTCAGCCTGCCCTGAGGGCAGGGCTGGCGCAGCATGTGGTGCCGGGGATCGAACTGAGGTCCCTGAAGCCGCCCAAGCTTTCCCAAGCAGGCGCTTTAGACCACTGAGCCATCCCGCCGGGCCCAAGAATTTAAAAATATTTAAACAATCTTTTTTTCTGTGTTTTTCATAAACCAAGAAGTGAGTATTCAGTCTTGCAGAGGACCAGTTATAGCCCAAATATATGATATTGTGCTTATAAGAAAGTCACTACAGTGTAAATAATGTAATACATTAAAACTGAAGATATAGATGTAGTTTAATGTAGTTATTAACATAGTTACTACAGGTTATACATATATATGTATATATGGATATATATAATATGAATTTGCCTCACTAAAGAACAGTTGGTGCAAATATCAATGGAAGAGAAAGGAGAGGGCAAGTTCATTTTTCCTCATGAATTTCTTAAGAAATGAGAATAGTATGGATAAAATACGGTAAAATAGAGCAGAACAATGAAAGCAATGCAAATATTAGAAGAGATTAAAGACACAGAAGACAGGAATAGAAAATAGAAACCGGCAAAGTTTCCGGGATGCATCCGTGTAATTTAAAAACCTCCAGCAACTATCATAAAAAGAAGAGAGGAATGAGGCAGACTGCCAATATGAAGACTGGAAAAGAGATCTCACTGTGGATTACACAGATATTAAAAGAAAAACATGTACAGCAAGAGTATGTACATAATAGAGCAATGTTAAATGGATTATTGTCACAAAAAAAGCAGAATTTACCAAAAGTTGAAACAGGTAACACAAATATCTCTACCTATTAAAGGAAAACAAAATGAGAAGTTGAAGGTCTTCTAAAATACGAGGACTCAGATACTTTATTTACTGAATTTTACTAACTTCCGAAGGACAAAACCTAACTCCTATACCATCTCTGCCAACATATGAGGACACTGGGTGTGATGTGTGCACACCTAACCCCAGCATCCAGGAGGCTGATGCAGGAGGATCAAAGCAATTTCGAGGCAAGCTTGGACTATGTAGGGAATTCAAGGCCAGCCTGCACCACAAAGTGAGAGTTTTGCTCAAAAACAAACAAACAAACAGCAAAAATAATAATATGAGGATGGAGTATTTCTCTGCTTATTTGAAGAGGCCAATTTGATATTGGCAACCTACCAGTCATAGCAGATGAAACTGAGAAACTTGCACCGCAGTTTGTGTACCACAGTTGTATCACCATAGTAGGTGAAACATTATAAACAGCATAATGAAAATTAAAATTCACCAAAATGAAACAAAAAGAAATGCTACCACCAAGTGGGAAAATTTGAAAAATAGAAATTAAATGAGACTTTTTTGATTCGTCAAGTACCAGGGATTGAACTCATGACCTTGTGCTTGCCAGGTAGGCATGTACGCCACTGAGACATCTGCCTGGCTAAGGGAGACTTTCTAACTTCATAAAATACATCCCTTGAAATTTAGATTGAAATGTAAAGCAATGATATTTGTCTATAAGGTTAGATAAGTAAGGAGGCCCTTAACTAATGTTCTTATTCAACCACATGTTATAAGAAAACACAGTAACAGAAAAGTCAAAAGAACTTAAAGGAATATAGTCAGGAATGAGAAAATGAATCTTTTCCAGTGTGCAAAAATGGGAAAACCATAATGGCATAAATTCAAAACAGAAATTATGGAATCATTATTATAACTATTTATTGATTATAAGACAAAGGATTTAAAGAAATGTAAAGGATGCCATTTAGCATAATCCCCTGTTGACCTTAAAAATAGGAGAGACTGAGGCAGCTTTCAATTTAGTTTGAGCTTGCCTGAAGTATTTACATGGAAGACACCTGGGCCAGGCCACCTTCCCTTGTAGCCTTGCCTAAATTCCCTCACCTTTCACTCTTTCCTCTGCCCTGTCAAAACTTCACAACCATGTAGGAGATAAGGAAGAGACAGGACCAAGTGAGGGCTCTAAGGGTCAGAGCAGTTGTCCATGCTTAGCCCTAAATCGCTCTGCCTGACATCTCACACCTATAGGATATAAGGGGTGTCCCACTCCTGTCGATCACCATGCCAACAAAGAAATTATATCAGCTGGTAGGGAACAAAGAAGTGGGCCTTTTCTGTTTTCTCAGTTTAGAGGGGGAAGCACATTGGTCACTGGGTAAATTAATAAAGGCTCTGTGATTCTTTTAGTTTTGTCTCCTATGTGCAATGTATCCAATCCCGGCAATTGAAAACAAAATTATGAAAAAAAAAATACTTGCAGAAAAGACATACTCAGGCATTAACCAAAGCCAATTTCCATGTGGGCTCTGAACACCATATTTTACAATACTTAGCTACCTAAGACTGAAAAATAGACACCCATGCTGTGTTCTTGGGGTTGTATACTTGATGCAGAGAAAAGCATCATTATTTTAAATATTTGAGAATAGAGCTCTATACAATTCTAATTAAAATAACACCAGGATTATTTTAAGCAAATTAATATTAATGTTTAAATACATTTTAATTGTAATTTAAATACAATTTAAATGTATTTAAAAGTAAATACATTTTAATTTATAAAGCTTCCTATAAAAGAAGAGAATGTGAATAAACTAGTGCCCAACCTGAAGACCTGCTATAAAACTTTGGTAATTTGAACAACAGTGCTGGAAAGTTAGACATTTGGCCAATGGTCTATAAATGAGTCCCCAAAACTCAGAGTGAAGTATTGTTCTTTTTTGAATGAGTCAGAAACATAATAAAAAACTTCAAGCCGAGCGTGGTGGCGCACGCCTGTAATCCCAGCACTCGGGAGGCTGAGGCAGGAGGATTGCTGTGAGTTCGAGACCAGCCTGGGCTACAAAAGTGAGCTCAAGGCCAGCCTCAACTGCATAGTGAGACCCTGTCTCAAAAAGACAAAAAAAAAAAAAAAAAAAAACTTCATAATCCACTCAAAATATTTAGAAATATTTTCGTTTCATAAATGTGGCAAAGTAAGACTTGAATTATTGGGTTAGACAATGGATTCTCAGTTTTGACCCCATAAATAAAATTCACTAAAAAAAAGACCTCAATGAGATATAATTTTCCTTTGCATGTCTATTGTCAATAATTGAAAAGATGAGCCTCTAAGTTTGGATAAAAATATTTTCAAGTCATATATGTGACAAAATTATTATATTCATAGCTTAACTATGTGTATAATTATTAAAATGTTAAGAAACCTCAGTTAACATGGGGTTAAAATGTAAAGAAAAAACTGGAGGTACAGTTTCAACACATAATGCTTAAATGGAATATGAGAAACCCTGGATATAACCCTCAATATCACAGAAAGAAAAAGAAAAAAATGATCAAGAGGAGTGACAAACATACATGTGAGTACACTTGATATCCCTATGCTTCAGAAAATGTAAATTACACTCATATTGTTATATCAATATTTAATGGGATAAATAAAAATATTTGAGTTTCTAAAGAGTGAAAATATAGAGCAACTACAAGGCCCAAACATTGTTTGCAAGGATATGCAACAGTATAAACAGTCCGAAAAACATTCTGGCATTTTATTGCAAGTTAAACATGGTCATACTATTATGACATGTCTACATATGCATTATGAAGTCCTCTCTCACAATTATTTACTCAAGAGAATTGAAAGCATATGACCTCACAAAAACTTATTGATAAATGCGTATAGCATCTCTACTTACAATTCAAATTTGAAGCATTCTAAACATAATTTGGGTAAATGAATAACTGAATTATATACTAAATGTTATGACTGACACATTGTGTGTTAACTTGGGAAGTCCAGAAGTTTAACTAAATAACTCATCAGCTCTATATCCTGGGATGTGGAGGACAGGCCCTTACTTCTCCAGGCTATTTATCATCCTGTCAACTTGAGAAGTTTTGAAGATTAGCTAAGCCTGTCCTCACTTTGTAAACACCTTCAGTGTATCTAAGAAGAGTGCACAGAGCTGGTATGCGTGCTACACCAACCTGAGTGTGGCCAGTCAGCATACAACATAAGGGAGGAAGGAGGCCTATTCTTCTCTGCTTATGTTCTTGTTTCACTGTCTTCAGCCATCATCAACTGTTGCCCCTCTGCTATACTACCCTGGCTTGGAGCCAGATGATTATGGACTGAATCCTCCGCAAATTATGAGCTAAATAAATCTCTTTCTGTAATCTTGTAAAATTGGATAGTATTACATAATAAAAAGAAATGGTATATTTGTATGTATTTAGGACAGGTGCTGTAGGATGTCACTACGCAGATCAAAATAGTGATCCTCATGTTTTCAGCCTCCCAAGCACTGTGATCATAAGCGCACATCACCACACTCATTCTCAATCACCATCTCGGCACAACCCAGGGGTGGAGTCATCACAGCGTGTCTAAGATCAAAGCCCCAACCTTGCATCTGCCTAAGCAGAAAATGGTATATTTTTGAGTAAGAGAGCCTGGATGACCATCAAAGTTATTTTTAGTAAGAAACAAAATTGAAAGTTCATTCAAAGAGTATATGTATCATGTGGTCAGATACACGTTTTTCCTACAAGTTGTTGTGCTACTAGATATATTTGTTACATTAAACATTTTGATTGTTGTTGCTTTATGTAGATTATATATACAAGCATATATATATATATATATATATATATATATATAAAGATATTAAAGTGGATTAAAAACCTACTGAAATTTTAACTGCATATTACATACACTTTGAATAATTGTTGAGATACTTATAACCAGAATTGAAATTATAGGCAAATTGGAAGATTGGTGGAAAATGGAAGCTCGCTCAAGGTAATAGGTAAACCATATGAATTACTTACACTGAAGAGCAATATAAGTATCTTAGTTATTTGTATCTTGGTTTGTTCTTATTGTGACAAAATACCAGAAGCTGCAGGGCTAGAACCCTGTTATTTCTTACAATGTCCTCAGGGCCTCTTTTCCACTGTCCTGTTTCTTCTCAGCAACCAAGTTTCCCTTGGCGCTATTTACAGTCAACAGCTTTCTTAGAGCTTCCTTTCTGGCAAATCTCAAAATGTAAATCATTCTTCTGGGAGCTTTAATCTTGATTCTCAACATAAATCTGCTAAAACTCCCCGACAGTAGCCATAACATTGGCTCAAATTGCAGCCTTAGAAATTTCTTCTGCAATATTCTCTAGTCTGCTGTCCTTAATCTCAGCTTCCAGCCTAAATTTCTGTCCATACACTGTCTGGATTCCAAAGGCCAATGCATCCTTTCTTTGCAGAAGAAAACTCCTTAGCCTCTTTGTTGGTAGGATACATATCAGCATTCTGGTCTTTTGAATCTCCCATCAAATAAAGCTAAAGGCATTCCAGGAAGCCTCTTTAACCAGTACAGACAAGCATTTCAAAGTTCTTCACACAAGCCAGTTTCAATTACTCCAAAAACACATGGTCAGTTATAGTTACAGCAAGGACCCCACTTTTCTGATACTAAATTCCGTCTTTGTTACTTTTCCCATTGAACTTCAGTGTTACAGGAGGAAAAGTTAATTTGAATTCACAGTTTGTGGAGGTCTCAATTCAGTTTGGTGGCTCCACGGAATGGGGGCAGAATGGATAAATGGCATCCCAGGGGGGAAATAGTTCTTGGGGAAGCTGAAATCAGCAAAGCAGTGAGTCAGCCAGGAAGCAGCAGATGACTGCAGCCCCCCTCTTTCTGTCCCTTATATTATATCTAGGCTGTACAGTCTCAGGATGAGTAGTGCTCAAATTGAGGCAGTGCTTTGTCATTTTCCACACCCCAAACTATGCCAAATCAAACCATGGAATAATTTGGTAATCACATATCCTTCATCACAGCACCATACACGCAACTCCAATGTCACCCATTCTAGGTCTAGCCACCTCTGAAAAACCCCACCTATGGTTCGATGACCACATGAAGCTTTGGAGGGACATCTAGACATAAGCCTTAATGCTGAGCAAATATTGCTGTGATTGAGGTGATCTCATCCTTCTATGAGGTGACAAAAATGGAAGAGATCATTTCAGAAGATATAGAGTATCTACTACTGTGAATGATGTGCCTTCAGATGATAAAACATTGCCCTTGATTTGAAAAAATATAAATAAATGGTACAACCTGTGAGATAAATTGAAACATAAGGGAATAAATTTGCATCAGTGAGGAAGGTACACTATTACTGTAGAGATAGAGTTGTTTACGGTTAGGCAAGAAAGCATTCTATCAGTCTCTCCAGGGAGACTTGAATGCATGGTGTCTGACTTCTGGCAAAGATCAGGGCATCGAAATTTACGATGTTCCAGGAAATTCTCTCTAGCAACCTCTGAAGTCATTCTCTGCACTGATTGTTTACATCTGCCCAAAACAATCTGCAAGGCCTTGCTGGATTACTTCAGGGTCCCCATTGGAAACTTCACTCCGACCTTTGTGACTGAAACTGAAGGTTTGGAACTGTCTTGTGTGCAAATTAGACTCTTGAGAGGATGCACGTGGGGATTACCCACAAGGCCTGAAGCATTGTACATTCTTTTCCACTGGCTGTATGTCCCATCCATTGGCAATAAAATGTTCCAAAAATGTCCCAATGGGAATAGTCTGTGGAGTTAAGTGAGTCCTTTCAAATAAATGGGCCTTGGAAAAAATTATTAAAATGGTCCTAGATAAGATCTCATGAGGAGAAAATGTGTAATAAGGTTGATAAAATTAAGAAATGATGCATGGATTAAGACATAAGGAAAACAGAAACCAGCTTGGTTAGAAAAGACACACACACAAAAGAAAGTGAGAGGAAAAGGAGAGAGGGTGAGTGACGTTGATTGCTCCTACTGGAAGAGGAAGAAAAGGAGAAACTTTGGCTAAGAAGACAATCTGCTGCCAGCGATATTTGTTATGTAGAAATGTGGGTTAGGTATTTCTTATTGAACTTGAATTTTCTCTTCTTTTTAACAGTTTTCCCTAATTTGAACCCATATGTTTTCTATATCTACACTTTCATTAAAATTTATAGAGCCAGTGAGATGGCTAAGCAGCGGTCTAAAGTGCATGCTTAGGAAAGCTTAGGCAACTGCACGTTCCATCCCAGCACCACATGCTGTGCCAGCCCCACCCTCAGGGCAGACTGAGCCGGCTATTTAAAAAAAGAAAGAAAGAAAGAAAGAGAGAGAGAGAGAGAGAGAGAGAGAGAGAGAGAGAGAGAGAGAGAAAGAAAGAAAGAAAGAAAGAAAGAAAGAAAGAAAGAAAGAAAGAAAGAAAGAAAGAAAGAAAGAAAGAAAGAAAATTAGGGGCTGGGGCAATAGCTCCATAGAATAAGCGCTTGCCTGGGAAGTGCAAGGACCTGAGCTCAATTCCCTGGGTCCAAAAAAAAAAACCCTTCAGATTTAAAATTTATAAAATACAACTCAAAAGAAAGTAAAAGATACAGTCATCCATAATAATAATATAAAATATGAATAATAGCAACACTCCTTTTTAAGTGATATCTCAGGGCAGCACATGTAGAGAAACAGAACTCCTGAAAGTATCTTCAGAATCATTTGGACACTAAGTGCTCAGAATGTCCTTCAGCTCTTAACCTCCAGGGGTTATTTTGTTGTTGTTGTTTTACAAAGCTGAGGATCAAATTCACTCTACACTGATTACCACCCTAGTCCATTTTTTTGTTTTGGTGTTTTATTTTAATACAGGTTCTCCTTAAGTTTTTCAGGCTGGTGGCCTCATACTTGAAATGCTCCTGCCTCATCCTCTCAAGTAGCTAGGATTGCAGATCGATGCCACTAAACCTCAGTCAGGTCATTGCTTGATGGCAGCTTTTATTTAACTGATAGGTTATACAAGATAGTAAAAGTTTGTTTTATTATACTATCTTACTCACCTTATAGATTCCATGAAGTTCCCTTTGTAAAGCTATTCTTTGTCCCATAATCAGTAGGACTCAGGGGACTCAGGTGTTGTTTGTTTGTTTGTTTTTGTTTTGTTTTGTTTTGGGGGGTGTGTGTGTGTGTTTGTGTGTGTAGCTGGCTCAACCCATCCTACGGGCAGGACTGGTGCATGGTGTTGGGAATTGATCCGTGGTCCCTGTGCACTTGCCTAAGGTTGCCTAAGCAGGCGCTTTAAACTTTTGAGTTATCACGCCAACCCAGGACTCAGTTTTGTATTTCAGTGTAACATTAAAATTAAAAACACACAGTAAGCCTCACTGTTTACATGACAACAAAGGACTGCCATGTGGAAAGCCGGTGAATACAGAAGCTGCACATGACTCGAAGCTGAGAAAATCCTGCTTTTACTTTTTCCTTTTCCTTAGTCTTATCAGGAATTACAATAGTTATGTTGGGAAAAAAAATACACATCTCTACAACCATTCAAATATGATAACATGCCACATTAAATGTTCCAGAATAATAGAGATGATCAAGAATCATCAACAATAAAACAAAGATGAGGAGCTATATTAACTTATACTAATCACTTGTGTGGAAAACAAAGGTGAAAAAATATGTTTAGATCTATGTCCATAGTTCATTCTCTGTCTCTCTGTCTTGGTTTCTGTCACTCCCTTCCTCTGTCTAAATTCTAAAACCTAAAACATTCAAAAATAATTGTTAAAGGAGACTAAAAAAAAAGTATAAGTAGACTTGACCTTGTATTTTGTCTCTAATAATCTTTGAAACTTAATGGCATATTTAGAGAAAAAATAAAGTTAGAAAATAAGCTGGAGAGGTAGCTCAGCAACACAATGCCTGCTTGGCAAATGCAAGGTTCTGAGTATAATTATTCCCAGTACCAAAAAAATAAAAATAAATAAATAAAATAAAAGTTAGAAAATGTTCCAGTTTTGATACATGCTTAATTATTCATGTTTTAGTAACTTATATACTGCATTGTATATATTACAATTAGAGAATCATTCATACATTTCAATCTTTTAACTCAGTTAAAAAAATCTAGCTATACCAGGGATGCTGTCTGGCTGTGTTAGAGCCAGTCTGGCATGCATAAGGTCCTGAGTTGATTTTCCCCTACTACCAAAACAAACCAACAAAAGAACAAAACAAAACTAAATCGAGCTATTTGTATGCTTGGCAAGTTCTATTATATTACTGATATGGTTGGTGCTAGAATGACTTTTCTTTTATTCTTTTAAATGCTTTGCTTTATAGCACTGTATGCAAATTAAAGGGAACATTACGAAGGAACTTTTCATGTATAATAACACTTAAAGCACTTTTCCATGTTTTTGACCTTCAAAGATGACAAGGTGTAGAAAACAGTACAAAATCCCTGCCCTCATTCCACCAAGATACCAAAGTGCACCTAAATTTAGACACCAAGTTGCCCAAATATCTCTGTCCATTATCATTCACTGTTGATAGTAACACGGAAAGAAAGGCTAGACTCAGCTGCTGAGAAATAGGACTATGAGGTATTCTTTCATTCAACCTCGATTTTTCCTCCTCTGTTACCTTAAATTAGTGGATCTTCATGAATTTTCAGCAGATTTAGCAAGTAATAGATCACTGTGGTCGATAAGAATATTTTATCAAAGTAACACTGCATTGACTCTATCTTAAATGTAAAATTTATTTCCTCTCTTTTATTTATATGAACATTTTCTAAGTAATCGTGGTGAGCTGGAAATCATCCAGTCGAGGATGTGCATTGATCAAAGCAAGACAGAGGATGCTTTTCAAGTGTAGCCTTGATTTGTGTACAAGCGCATGTGATTGTGTACATGTCTGGTACAGTTGTACAGCTAAAGAATTCAGGAGTAAAAAGGAAGATAGCTAATTCAGTAAATATTGATATGCTTTGGAAAAATTTCACACATTGAAGATTCAGAGAAATTATGATGATAAAAGGAAGACAGTCACGGGAGAGGGGGCTAGTAAATAGGCAGTAAACAAACAACAGCAACAACAACAAAACAGTTTTCAGCAGGCTTTAGAAACCATGTCTGAATATCCAGCAACAACTAAATGTGAGGATAAACAACTATTTGTGAAGTATGTAGGAAAAATATAAGAGGGAAAGCCATATAATTAAGCATAGAGTGTTGAAGCAACAAGAAAGATATCTCTTAAATTATTAACCAGACCTATCTGTGAATTCCTTGTCTATGTCGCCTGTTACCCTCATCTCCTCTTGACAGAGTACAAAAAATACATCCTTCTTACAATGTTCCATTTAAGAGTTCGATCCAAGTACTGGAACTGAGTTAATAAATCTTTATCTCTGTGCATATGTTCTTCAACTGTATCATTTACTTGTACCTTTATGTTTCAAGTAATTGTAAATTGAACTTTACATAGGATACTCAAGAGCTTGTCCACCTTAACACCTGAGGAAGTGCATAATCAGCAAAACACTGACCTTCATCTGATAATGAGTGTAGATTTTCTTTGTTTAGCAACATGCTTTCCTTGTACTCTTATATGAGCTCCTGCAGGTCAGCAGCAAATCTGTTTCACATGTCTTGAATAAAGTACCACAGATTTAGTTCCTATTTAAGTCCAATAGTTTTACAGAAGAAAAAGTAGAGATTGACAATATAAGTGGTGTGTCTCTTGATTGGTGCATATTCCATTTGCTTATATATCACTGACCAGACCAAGCCCCAGGCACAGTAGGATAGGGAGACATAATTCTCCTTGGAATCACCTCACTTCAGGTGAGGACACTTGCTCCAAGGAGAGGAAAATTGGCATTGTGAAATACAGCAGGAAGATCGTAAAAAAATTTATATAAATACCTCCCTAACGTTCACCATTATCATGGAGTTAGCAAGAAGTGAACAACAAAAAGCAAAGGAATCTAGCAAGGATTTCTTTTTTTTCCAACTAACTGTTGAAATAAAATACTATGAATTGATAAGAGAAGGAAATATTATGAGTTGGTCAAACTAGAAGGAAAGTTTTAGAAAGCACGAACAATGGAATAAAAATTAGTTCTTTTGACAGACCCACGATTCATCAAGCTAGCACTGCAGAAGGGCTGCTATTGGGTGAGTATCTGGTCCAGACTTCAGTCGACTTGGCAGAAGATGGGAGAAAACAGAAGAGGATGAGGGCAGAAGTCCAATTAGTAAGAGAAAAGTGGAAAAATACAGTGAGAGCATGCAGAATATAATTTGGGGTTGAATACACAGAGCAAGTCAGACTTCATAACTGAGCAAATATAAAGTAATGTGGGACTCCGGCTTTGAATGTTATTATCTGTAGTCTCAAATATTTTACTAAAAAGCCTCCAAGGGATCTTATGAGGATATTATAATAAGGGAAATCTTCCACAGAATCTCAATATTTAAAAGGAGCCAGTAAGCAAGATAAGAGAAAATAATGCTTGACTTCTTCTCTTTGCTTGCTTTTTTGGTCCCAGAGGTCGAACTCGGGTTGTTGCATTGCCAGGCAGGCACTGGTGCAGCTGAGTTAGATCCCTGACCCAAATAATGCTTGGACAGAGAGGAGGCTTTTCCTGGCTGGCGTCAATGCAAAATTCAAAGCAAAGTACAATTTTCTCTGCAGAGGTGTGGTTTCCTTCCCTGTAGAACAGGGCCACGTTGGATCCTGGGAATATTGTACTTTTAAAGAAAAGTGGTTCCAGGAATTCCGTGATATAAAATCTTGTGACTGTGAAGGGAAAAGGGGACTGACTACTTAACATTGTTCAAGTGAGGAATGTCAGATTCAAAACTGAGGCTGCTTCTGTTAGAGGAAAGAGATACAGATGACTTGCTTTGGGGAAGATCAGTGTGACAGACAAAACAGGACATTTGCTACACAAGTGCGCTGAGTGACACAGCATAGAACATAATTCAGTATATCCGACTGAATTATGGGAAAATATAGAACTAAATATTCTAGTTTGAACACAGACCATAGGGAAACTATAGAGTAACTATAGAGCATATGGATGCATATTCAACACTCCAATAATCATTTTACCTAAAGGAATGTAATCAGAAATTCATAAATATGGATCATAGTATGCAAATAGGGCATGAAGTAAATGTATCAAAGAATATCATAAAGAAAAAGTTATGATATTAAAATAGATAGATTAGCAGTCTCTGCTAAGTAGATAATATTTGCTTGTTAATATCATAAAGTAATTAACATTTTAATATATAAGTAATTACACATGTGTGTGTGTGTGATCACATATAGTAACCCTGAAAGAGTAAATGCTTCTATGGTCCTTCCCATAAATATGAAAGATTTATAAGACTTTTACATGTGTCAATTTATATCCTGTGCTCATAGGAGAACATGAAACAGAAAACCATTTGCTTCTAGACATTTTTAGGAGAAAAGAATGGTCAATAGTTGACTCAGTAATTAAACTAAACATTCATTGTTGGTTACCCTTGTTTATTTCTTATAAGTAGATAATTGATGCATATAGATCCCAATAAATAGAGATTTTGATCCAAAGTAGAGACTGCGGACACTTGAGTAGTACACTTCTGCATGCAATTTTTAAAGTTGAGAAGAGGCAGATAATGTCAAAAATAATTTAAATAATAGATGAAGCGACTAATTGGACTTAAAATAGAACCTAGTGTGACACTTTTCAGTGTGTTGTCTGTCTCAGTCTCTGCAGGTTCCCATATCACAGAGGGCAGCGTACACACTCAGAAGGGCGACGTTCTGAGGGAAGCTGAGTCGGAGATCCTGCCCTGTGGATACGATGCACTGTGACAGTATCTACCACAGATACGGGGCGATTTCTCTTCGGCACAGAACATATTCATGAAGGAAGTATTCAGCTCACCCATTTGCTTTTTTAACAGACAAATTTCTGAAATGAGCAATAGAAGAGACACGTGTTCGATGCTTACCATTGACGATAACAATAATATCACGAAAATCAATTTCTCCCCTGGCTTCCACTCTGCCTTCGCATCTGTAGATCCCTTCATCACTCTTATTGATGTTGAGGATCTGCAGGTTATTGTTGGCCAACACGGAGAACCGATCTGGACAGGAAGCAAAGGGCAGGAAATGGGATTAGTAAGTGAAGCCGCAGTCCAGTGTGCTCCAAATTGTTAAGAGGTAAAATATAGTGCTTGTCTGATGCTATCGAAGTTTTCATCAACAAACAAATTCAAATTTGAAAGTAAAATGTAATTTCATGGTTTTGCCTTCTCCACCCTACATTGCCTTGTGATACCTTTTTCCCAAAATATATTCAAGACTTTATATCCACATAAAACACTAAGGTTATTATTTTCCCTTTGGTGCTCTGAATGCAGACATATTACACAAAAGAACAATGCCTTGTGATTAGACATTGCAAACATGAAAACTTTTGATGGCAAATAGGCAAAAACTTGGAAATGTAAAAGGGTTAGAAAATATATTGAACATACTAACTCAACAGTAAACTAATCGTTTTGAGACTCTGCAGAATTAATTGATGACACAATATTTACAAGGTCAACAATTTACAGTTTTTCACTTACATTTATATTTGGCTAAAAGCAAAATAATCTTTTGCAATGAAGAGATAAGACTTTAATTTTATTTTAATTCAAGTTGTTTGTGTACATATATATGTGCACCCTTGATTACATCCAAATTAAGCAAATACAGCACTTTCCTTCTAACTCATAGTGTAAAATAATATTCAATAACAATTAAAAATATTATTCTCAGCATTCCGTTATTCTTTAAATCTGGTATTCCTTATAATTACTACAATTCATTGAAGTTGTAAAATTCCTTTCCTTCTTAAAGGATTCTCTTATATTTCTATTTTTGAAACATTGTGTACAGGCAATATAAAAATTTTATTGTATCTATGAATATTACTGAATATCTCACTGGAGATAGTATTTAAAATACATTGTTTTTTCATTAAGAATACACAGTATTTACTTTGGGCCTTTGGTTCAGGTAGAATTGCAAATAATGTAGCGTGTATAGTACTTAGGACATATATTCTACTGGTTACTCCTTCAATTTGCTCTAAGATTTATTGTTCTTGTCCATCTCCTGCACTGACACAGATGCTAGGGAAATCATGGAAGTCCACGATAAAACAGGTAGAAGTAGAAGTCCCATAACTTGGGTATCAAAATCCATAGACTAGAATCTTGTGTGTATTCTTGCTGTCAAAAGGACAGCTATGACCAATAAATAAGTCACTATGGTAACATGCCATTGAGATTGAGGAATGAATTTGTCATAATGAGACCAGACACAAGTGCCTGCTGGGCAAGTACAACGTCGTGAGTTTGAACCCCGGTCCCACAAAAAAAAAAAATAATAATAATAATGAGACCAGAGATTGTTGGGATAGCAACAAAACATTCAGGATGCATTTGGCACCAGATGGCCATTGACAGAGAAACGCATAGTCTCTTGTTGTGAAAGAAGTAACTGAAGGGAGTGGGAAAGTGGAGATTCTGAGGATATCTTAGAAGGAAAATAAGGAGTAGAAGGCTAGAGCACGTGGTTCTCACTACAAGATGTATGAGCTTTTCACTTTTCTTGTTTTGCCTGACTTTAACAATGGAGACAAAAACATTTTTGAATATTTGTGTCCTCATGTAAATAAAAGTTCAAACATGAAATTTTCTCACCAATGAATGATCAAGCACACAAACGTGATCTATGAGAATTTTTAGGCTTTCAGTTACATAAAATACTGAAATAACTCAGAACTTCTTAATATTCAAGAAGTTTCAAAATCAAAAGAATTTATATCAAATATTATAGTGTGAAATTAGTGTGAGGAGAGGTTACATTTTTTTAATGAGTAAAATATATTTATTGGGGGAAAGAAAGCACCTGTCTAGGAGAGGGACAGGAGGGGAGACCCCAGTGTGTGTTCCTCGAGTTTATATTTTTGAAGAAGTTTGTAGAGATGCTTCTAATTAGACAAAGGTCATTATAATATTGTGTTTTCCAACATTTCAAACATATGTACTATTTTTAACATTAACACTGCATAGATTTCATAAACCACTGAATTATGAAAAGTAATAAGGGCAATTATATTTTAAAAATGATTCATTGACTATATCAATGAAGAAATAGAATTATATAATAAACAGCAGTGTTTTTCTACCTGGAAAGTTTTAGTTTCAAGTACTTTTGATCTGTGACTTTACTATCTGTAAGAAAGTATTAGAACTTTATGAGAAAAAAAAGAACTTTATGAGAAACAACATTTCCTTGGAAATCTAAACACATGGTATAATATGTTCAGGTTTGAACACGAAGGATGTAAACCATGAGAAACCGGTGCAGGCCCTATTCCTCGCATGTACACAGGGTTGTGAACAAGCTACTGAAACAAAGTGCATTCCCACAGGTATTTTCAGGAAGCATCTGAAGAAAGCACAGCTTCAGTCACTCACAAATACAGGCTTTAGACATTTTTTACTGTTTCAGACTACGTGCATTATGGTTTAGGCCTCATGTGTCCCCCAAAAGACACATTTGCAGGTGATTGAAATTTGTGGTGGCTCTGTGCAGAAGCACATTCATTCATTGGTCATCTCAGGAGCTAAATGCGCTGCTGCAGGGGCTGGGTTGGGGGGTTACCGGCGTGAGAATTGGAAGGACATGTTTCCTCCCTGGCTTCTCCTCTCTCTGCCATCTCCAGATATAGGCTGAGCAGCTGTCCTATGCCAGGTCCTGCCTTCCTGGCATTTGGCTTTGGATCCCATCCATGATCGACTGAGCCCACTGGAAACCCTGAGCTATTCTTTCATTTGTGCATATGAGCTATCTGTCCCAGTAATTTGAAAGAGAAAGGCACAACCTGTTTTTAATCAAATAAAAATCCAATTTTAATTACCAGAATTAGAAAATAAATTACATCAGATAATATTGGATAAATGGCACTTTATGTTTCTTTAATAAAGTTATTTCTATGTCTTTTCTCTTGTGCTCAGTTTGCATCTACTTGATGCTCAGTCTCTTCTAACATTCTGGCTTCAATCACTATCTGCACTTTGATGAGTCACAGTTTTGCTTCAGATAAGATTACTCCTCTGTGTTATGTAACTCTGTTTAACTGTCTTGCAGGTGTATCTCATTAAAAAGGATGCAAGTCCTTTGTTCTGTGCTTCTCTTAAATTTAGCTGAATACTCCCACCTGCTTTTCTTCAGTCTCTATTCATCTGTCCTTACAATGCCTTTACATAGAATTGTTTGCTTATGGAAAATTACATAATTGATGAAACTTTTTCTGTGCAAGTCAAATTCTAAGACATCCTTCACATACTCACCCCAAGTTGGCATAACCGATAAAACCCCATGTCCTGTCACTTCTCACTGTTGTTACTTAGTGGAAGCCAGTGTTGGTGAACCATGGCATGTATGCTTCACGGACCTGCTTTTGCCATCAGGAAAATCCCTAACAGGTTCACCATCACCAGAAAGCTTCTCTCTCACCAGCTATTTCCTTTGGATCTGAGCTGCTGTGAGGACCTGCCATCTTACTTTGAATTCCATCCAACTAATTTTCTTAACAGAAATACTAATATCACTTTCAAATACACATTAGAGCATGTCACTCCTTCATTACAACCATTCCGTGATTTCCCTCTGGAAAAATTCCAAACTCCTTAACAGAGATGTCAACGCCATGTTTCCTGCCTAGCTTCCTATTAGCTCTTGATTAAGATGTGTTACTTATAGTTATCTAATTATATAGCTTTTCTTTTTTTAATAATTTTTTATTTTATTTTTTTCTTGTTTCAGAACCTTTGTTTGTTTGTTTATTCACTCATTTTTATGGCCGGCTCAGCCCACCCCAAAGGCAGGGCTGGCACAGCATGTGGTGCCGGGGATTGAACCACGGTCCCTGAGGCCACCCAAGCTTTCCAAAGCAGGCGCTTTAGACCACTGAGCCATCCCTCCAGGCCCTAGCTTTTCAAATCAGAGTGACTTTTATGACTTCTAGAAGTCATGAAACTACTCGAGTTTCAGGTGTGGCCCACACACGCTGTCTGTCACCGCTGGCCACTGTACATACTGTCGTCTTCTTCTGGGAAGACCTCACTACCCTTTCTTACCTATCAGCCATTTATATTTAAAGATGGAGACTGGGTGTGGTGAAATCTGCCTGTAATCCCAGCTCTTCGGAGGCTATAAGCAGGTGGATCACTACAAGTCTGATCTAGTAGTGAGAACCTGAACACCTTGCAGACCCTTCCCTAAAATATATTGAAAGATGGTATTTTCTCCCTCGTGGGCATCTTTTAACATTCTTTCTCACTTTAAGTAGCTAAGTTTTTCTTTCCTTTTCATACTGTTCTGCTACACTGTCCTTAACATAAACTCAATGATTTATTTGACTGTCTCAGTGATTTATCTACATCTGTACCTGTAAAATATTATTAATGTTGCTGTTACTGGTAATTTGAAGACTGCAAATTTACTTTTCTTGATGACTGGCAATCAACAACTGGTATAATTCTAGAGACCATAAAAGTGGTAAATGATAACGGTTAAGTAAATATTTTCATGATAGAAACAGATTATATGTCATTTTTATTGAAAAAAATGATTTTATGCATAATTATTGATTTGGAATGAATACTACCATTAGGTATTAACGAAAGTCCTTCAAGAGCTTATGGAAAAGTTTTACCCTAGTCAATGTTGAGTGAACATCTATGTAGCTCTCCATGTAAGCAAAAATGTCACTGAAAGTCAAAATATTCAGCTTATATGACAATAAAATGCCACCTACTTGTAACCCTCTTGTAATTCTTAGCAAATGGATCTACTTTTGAAAGTAGTGGTGCAATCTGTTTTTATCCACTAAAATGGAATCCTAATTTTAATTATCAGAATAGGAAATAAATTAAATCAGATGCTACTGAATAGTCTCTTTATGTTTCTTTAATGATATTATATCATTAGTTTTTAAAATAAAGACATTGTTGATTTTGATTTTTAAAATAAAGGCCACAGAAAAATTCTACCTAAATTACTCTGAAGGAGCTGGGCGTGGTGGCTCACGCCTGTAATACCAGCACTTGGGAGGCTGAGGCAGGAGGATTGGTGTGAGTTCGAGACCAGCCTGGGCTACAAAAGTGAGCACAGGACCAGCCTCAACTGCATAGCAAGACCCTGTCTCAAAAAAAGACAAAAAGAAAATTACTCTGGAGGAATTGTAGCTCTTTACACATGATACACAGTTACTATCAAAAATATAACTAATGAACATTTATAATGCTTCATTATCTGATCTGGAATATATAAAATTTGTCTGGATTACAGATTAAGATGACTGAAAGTACCTCGATCCCCTATATTTATGCTCCACATGAGGCACCAAGGTGTGATCTCTTTTGGTCAGACCCAAGTGATCACGGTGAACGGGGTATTTCACCACGTGGTACTGGCTACACATTTGGACAAGATATTTTTGAAATATTTAACCAGCCATCTAGTAATGGAGGGATACAATGGGCGCCATGACCAGAATGTGGTTACCACATTCAGTGCACCTAATTACTGCTACTGTTGTGGAAACCATGCTGCCATCATGGAATTGGATGATACCTTAAAATACTCTTTTCTTCAGTTGAACCCAGCACCTCGTCGTGGAGAGCCTCATGTTACTCAACATGCTCCACACTGCTTCCTGTGAATTCCTCTTGGGAAAAACTGACTTTGTACGTGAAAGTACACCTGGCTTTTAAAAATATTCTTAAAAATTTAAAGAAGCATCAGTAATCTATGTTTCTGTAACAAATTACGATGTCTTGGCATTCAACCACATCATAGACCAAAATGTGCCACACTAATGATAAGCATTTAGCATGATTTCAGACTGAAATTTAGCATAATATGTTCTAGATTGGTCAGTATAACAGTTTGCCTGCTGTATTTAGAGTACCTATTTTCCTCTGGACTATTCCAGCTAAAAGGTAACAAGCTACTTTACCTCCTTTTGTGCTTATTTGGAAACTGTACTTATAGTGTGTAATAAGCATGGGTTAATACAGTTGGAATTCTATATTTAAGAAAAATACACAAGTTGGCTTCCATTTAATCCATTGCCCTTTATTTTATTGAACTATTTAATTAACAAGAAAAGATTTTTCCTGGGAATATGCTGTCATAGCATTAAATAAATTGCCCTTCCTTTACTTTTTATTTTTATTTTTATTTTTTTGGTGGGACTGGGGTTCAAACTCACGACCTTGCACTTGCCCAGCAGGCACTTGTGCCTCGGAGCCATCTCCCCAGCTCCTGCCCTTCCTTTACATTACTGTTTTATGTTGATCTACATATTTATGTATATTTGTCATGACAGTGCTTGCATCCTGTTTGGTGTACTGAGCAAATAAACTTTTCATTTTAAACAAAAAGAATAAATAAATAGGGCTGGTGAGATGGCTCAGTGGTCTAAAGCGCCTGCTTAGGAAAGCTTAGGCAACTGCAGGGACCATAGTTTGATCCCCAGTACCACATGCTTCACCAGCCTCACCTCCAGGGCAGGCTTAGCCAGCCATAAAAAATAAATAAATAAATAAATAAATAAATACTAAAAATGTAATGGCTTCAAATCTTCATTTCATAAGCTTTAGGATAAATCATACACATTGCACTTTATATCAAATAATATGAAAATGTTTAGACATTATTCTTTAAGTGTTAGAAAAAAATGACCTTGGGATAGTTACAAAATAAAGTTGTAGTATATCGCAATTTACTAACAGGATTTTTTAATAAAGTTGAAAGGAGTCATATGAAATAAAACAAGTGGAAATTAAGTATGATTTCCTCATTAAAATGAGTTTTTTGTTAAAATCTGACATTCAGGGAATGTGCCCACCTCAGAAAGATTGCTTTACATTAAAAATGAGTGCTAAACATGATAATGATATTCTCTCTACATCTGTAAAAATAGATACTCTACTTTCTGTCCTTTATGCTGGAGCACATTCTTCTCTTAGAAACACAAAAAGAAATCATCCAAGATAGAAAATACTGTTAAAGATTCAATTATTTTGTACCTCTGTGCAGTGCAGGTGCATTGGAGGAAATATTCTAACTTGAAAATGCTCTCTTCGCACAATGGTAAAGAAGCATAATGCAGGCAAATTGGCTTTCAATTTCAAATGTCATATTATTCTGGGATTTAGCTCCATCCGAATCCATGAAGACAACTTGAATGAATGCATTTTCATTATCCATATATAATTTTCTACAATACTTAGAACATATAGGTATCATTGAAAGAACAGCCCCAGAATAATGAGCAAGACTCCTAAAGGTGTTTATCTATCCTGAACTCATAGAATCACGGTTAAATTTTTTCAAATCATGGTTACACCTATCTGTACATATAGCTGTTGTGAGGTCTATTGTTCGCCAACAAAATAGACAGTAAGTAAACAAACTTTTCTATAAATAGCCAGATGATAACTGTCATAGTCATGGAAAGGCAATGTATTTGTCACAGTGGCTCACCTCTGCCACCCAAGAAGAGATGGCAATATGTGACAATTGGGCAGTGCTGTGTCTGAGCACATTTTACAGAAGAATCAGGCTCAGATCCTTGGTTTGCCGATCTCTCCCATATCACTTTATATACTCGAAATAATTGTTTGGTCTTTTAGGTTAATAATTTCATTTTATTTAATGAATCACATGCATTGGTTGTTTTCCCAAGTGGCAGCGTTTTTAGAACATATAACTTAGGGAGTTACCAAAATACTAACTGTCGGGAATGGTGGTGACTTCCTCGTTGTGGTACAGCCAGCTGACAGCGGGTGCGGGCGAGCTGCTGACTCGGCACACCACCTCGGCATCCTCGCCCTGCTTGAATTCCTGAGGGGATATCACCTCCCGGAAAGTGAGTTTCTCTGTGTCCGAGAAGCAAAACACATGATAAAAGAATTAATGGTTTTCAAAATAATGTATTCTAACCAATAAACCATAAACATTTAGCATAGTATATACATATATAGAACAATAAATAATTAAAATGTCAAATATTTTACTATGTCAAAATAACTAGGTAAACCTAGACTTTTATCTTTCTTTCTTTCTTTCTTTCTTTCTTTCTTTCTTTCTTTTGTATTTTGGGGAAGGCTCTACAGGGTGTTCAGCGTCTCACTACCATGTCAGACTCCTTGTGATAGGCCTGTTTACAGCCTCCCAAGAGCTGGGATTACAGGCATGCACCACCATGCCCAATCTCAATTGCAGTCTCACCAGAAATAAATTTTGGAGTCCTTACAATGCATAGTAATCTTACGTAAGGACCTACCATGCCCTGCTGGAGGTCTTTTCACCACTCTTACACCAGTTTCTGCTCTGTCCTGCTCTCTGTTCTCCACAAACAGTTGTCTTCCACATCTTCACTTAAACATTCTGGGCTTTTGTCTTGTCAAGGGTATTTTTATGCCCTAAAATTCACTCAGATATCTGCTCAAATCCTTACTTACTACTAAATAACCATATGTCTTCCCCTCAATTTTTCTTGTTTTATATGCTCAATTGATTTATTCTCCTTAAAATTTCATAGCATGCAGTATTCTATAGTCCTTTCTTAAATTGTGGTATTTATTTTATAAGGCTTAGATTGGCATTAGGTAGAAGAAAAACAGGTTTTTTTTTTTTTTAATGAAAGGAACATGGATACTTGTACTTGGTGAAAATTTTTCTAAAATGAAAGCATCATGTGAACCTCAGGATTTACTTTATAATTTTAATCTTGATAAAAATAAATCTTCATCGACCCATTTAAGTTACAGAAAAATCGCACCACTCAGATGAAATACAAATAGCAAATAAAAGTTTGAAAACATGTTCAACATCATTGATCATTTCAAAGATGCAAATTAATACAGCACTGAGATACCATCACACCCAGAAAGAATGGCTGTTATAAAGAAATCAACTAATAACAAGTGCTGGAGAGGTTGTGGGGCAAAGTAACCTTTCTCCACTCCTGGTGGGTGGGCAAGACTGGTGCAACCACTACAGAAATCAGTGTGAAGGTTTTCTAAAAATACCAGGATTAGAGATCCCATTCAAGCCAGCTGTTCCCCTTACAGGTATTTTCCCAGAAGAATTAAAAACATCCCAGCCCAGTGATATGTGTGAACCCATGTTTATAACAGGACGGTTTGCCACTGCTAAATCTTAGAAACAACCCAAATGCATATCAATTGAGGACTGGATGAAAAAAAGGTGGCATTTTCACATAGTGGAGTACTACTCAGCTACAAAGAAGGATAAGTTGGAGATATTTATAGAAAAATCCAATCAGAGACCAGACACATAAGTGAAAACATAATGTCGTTTTTACAAACCCCACATTATTATGGGAGGGAGCTTAAAGTAAGCAGAATATGCAAATAGGAAAAAATGAGACGAATAAACACAGTGAGAGATTCTTTGTTAGCTAGCAAGAAATTTTTTTAAGGTGATATCTTGAGATTTTTCTCAGCCCTACCTCTAGAACCATAAAATATAAATGTATAAAGAGCCGACTGAATAGGATGACATATTCTAAAAATGTACATATTTTCAGGTATGAGTGTCAACTGACACATATTGTTGTAAGGCATTACTGTGAATACTTTATGTGGTATTAATGTAATCATAGAAACAACTCCAAGCATGAAGTGTGCTTTATTAGACTCATTTGCAGATTGAGACACGGACAACAGAGAGACTAGACAATTTCCCCAAGGTCACGACAGCAATTTATACTGTTGGCTTCTAGGTAGTTCATAATATTTTCGATGATTCTGTGAAATTATTTTACAGTGATCATGTAAAATCATCAGTTGACACTATCCACGTCAAACATAAAATGAAGGGCACATATTGAAAATTTTGTCTGTGGAAACAGCTGGAGTGAGGATCGTGACAAGATATTATTCTCTAGTAGGTTAGATTTTAATCTTCTTGCTCTTTCTTCTCACATTCATTCTCTTCTCCCCCAGATTTCATGCTGTTTCCCTTAAAAATGGTAATGCTATGATACATGTAATTTGTTCAAATCTTGATATTTTATTTTAAAATTAAAATTTAGCTGAAGTATAGTTCATATTAGCAAGTAGCAAGTTATTTACTTAAAGGAGGATTGATGAACTAGTAAAACTGAAACACTTTTGTTATATCATTTAGGCAACAGAATTAGCTACCTTCATAGATTTATTACATTTTATTTATTTATTTATTTGTTTGTTTGTTTATTTATTTATTTATTTATTTATTTATTTATTTTAGGAAAGGCTCTATAGGGTGCTCAGGGTCTCGCTGCTAGATTGGACTTGTAGTGACTCTCCTGTTTACAGTCTCTCCAGATCTTGGATTAGAGCTGCGCACCATCATGCCCAGTCTCAATCACTCTCAGTGAACCACAGGGGTGGAGCCAGCACAGCAGGCCTAAGGAATGAACCTCTGGCCCCCCAGTCTACCTAAGCAGGTGCTTGAATCTGCTGAGCTATTTGGCCAATCCAAATGAACTTTTTTGGGGGGTTTTGTTTGTTTGTTTGTTTGTTTGTTTTGTGGTACCAGGGATTGAATTTAGGACCCTATGCTGGCCAGATAAGCATTACTCCACTGAGCTATCTCCCTGGCCTCAAAGTTGAGAAGAGCCTTCATTCTTTTTGTTTTTTAGGCTGGATCAGGCTGCCTTCAGGGAGGGTCAGGTAAGTCATATGGAGCTCAGGATTGAGCCCTGGTCCCCTGCACCTGACAGCACTTGCCCAAGCAGGCCCTTAAACAACTGAGTTAAGCTGTAGGCCCCCTCATTACTATTACCTACTACATATTATAAGATATACAGAGGTAGCACACATGTCTTAGAATGTTATACAGCATATAGTTTGTTCTCGAGTGTCAGTTTGTTTTGAACATATGATCTTTGAACTGTCTATAACAAACTGCAATTAAACTAATAAATGCATAACTTACGGTAAATTTCTAAAACTACTGTAGCTTCCTGTGTTTGTCCTTTGGCATCTGCAGCTTGACAACGATATATTCCTGCATCTTCTATGTTTGCATTGTAGATGGTAAGTCGTGACCTGCCGACCTCCTTCTGTACCACCACCCTCTGTGTTGAAATGATCTTTTCTCCTTGAGGATTATACCAATCTATAGTCTCAGGTTCACCAATTGCTGCACAGAGCCATGGAAAAGAAATATTTGGAAACATGTTCAAGCATTAGTTTGGCAGTGACATTTAGCATCAAGCAAAATGTTAATATATTTCACAAAAAAAATTATAAAGACTGGGAATCTGAAATTATATAGATTTGAGGATAAACACAAATATTAACACAAATGCTCATCTTTGTTTACCCAACAGTGAGTACTCCATGTTGTTCAGGAAAACAAAATCTAAAATCCAGAATCCCATATAGCCTTTAAGCTTTGAGTATATCAACTCTCCATGGATTGTTTACATTATTTATAACATAAATATATTATTTATGTTTAAGTATTAAAGCTATGGGAGCAAGACCTAACAGCAGTTGACACATATATTTAAACACAAATATGAATGCTAATAGAACTCTCTATGTTAAATTCTCTTGAGTGAAAATATAGCAGTATTTTCTATATTAAATAAAAGCTTACAAAAAAGTAAATTTTGACCTATGATAATTAAATTTTGAGCTAATTTCTCAAACTGTAGTCTTATAAGAGAAGACCAATAACCATTATTAAAATGAAATGCTGCTGAGCGTGGTGGCACACATTTGTAATCCCAGCACTTGGGAGGCTGAGACAGGAGGATCAATGCAAGTTCAAGAATAGCCTGGGCTACACAAGTGAGCCCAAGGCCAGCTTGAACTGCATAGTGAGACCCTGCCTCAAAAAGACAAAATAATAATAATAATAATAATAATAATAATAATAATAATAATAATAAGTAAATAAATAAAATGAAATGCTGATCTCTTTCACCAACTCCACTGCTTTATGTTTTTGTTGTTGTTGTTGTTTTTGCGGGACTGGGGTTCAAACTCACGATCTTGCACTTGCCACGCAGACACTTGTGCCTCGGAGCTATCTCCCCAGCCCCCTTTTTTTTTCTTTAAGTCTTCAACATTGAACTGAAGACCTTGTGCTTGCCAGGCAGCCAACTGTGCCACTGCGCTATATCTCCAGTCACCTTTCACCAATTGAAATGAAAAGTTTTATCTTTTGTTAACTTCTGAATCATGTGGTAATTACCACACATTGAAATAATACTTAGCCCACTAGGCTGTTCCCGTCAAATCATTACAACACAAACATTAAGTTTTACAATTCAGAACGTAGGTTAGTAGGAGCTTCACTGACCTGCCTTTGCTTTTAGTAAAAAGTGGATGCATTTCATCTAATTATTTGAGAGATAACTTGTTTTAGCAACCTATCTAACTAGCTCAGAAGTATCTGGGGATTGCGTAAACTTAAAGGTATATAGAAACTTTGAAGAAAACTTTTCCTCCTGTTTTGCTCTTATGAATTGACTTTAGAAAGAAACTAACTTTCTTTTTTTGTGTGTGTGGGACTGGGGTCCGAATTCACGAACTTGCAGTTATCAGGCAGGCACTTTGTGCCACGGAGCTATCTCACCAACCCCAGAAATTAACTTTCTTGCTTTGAAAAAGTTAGCCGAGTTAAAATATGAAAAAGTTAGATTTTTTTTTTTTATTTTTAAAAATTTTTTATTAATTTTAATGAGAAAAAAATGTCAATGAAACAGTTTTAAAATTAGTTAGTAGGACAGTTACAATAATTATTACATTGCATATTGTCTTCACAGTAGTTATTCAGAGTACAAGATTCAGACGTGATATCTTGTCTAAACAATATTAGTACAAATGTTTCATTTCATTGAACTAAGAGAAAGTAGCTGTGTATCTATCCTACTTTGTATATACATATAATTCTTTCACTAAAAATGGTTCTTCATTTATACCTCCATTTTTTGTTTTGCTTTGTCAAAGTACGATGCTTTACCCATTGCTATTAGAGAAGCTATATCTGGAGAAGTCTTTTCACTTTTGGTGCCAGTTCAAATATTGTAGGGGACTTGAATTTCAGAAAATATCCCAAAGTAGTCAATAGTCCAGAATAGTAGTGGGTTATCAATAGAACTGGAAATATCAGAAGCTGTTGACTTGTGCTTTATATAGCTTAGCATATTAATATGTCTTTACTTTTTAGACCATATAGTTACACTTTTCTGCTGGATGGTAAAACCCAAGTTAAAAAAAAAAAAAAAAAAAACCTATATAACAAAAAAATAGAGCTTTTGTATCTGACAAGGTCCATCAAGTCCCCTCAGGATTTACCCTGAAACCATATACAGCACCTTGTAGATCTTTTTGAGAGAGGGTGTTGCTATGCAATTCAGGCAGTCCTTGAGCTCACTGTTTGGCCCAGGTTGTGTGCAATTTGCAAGGATCCTCCAGCCTCAGTCTCCTGAGTGCTCGGGTCACAGGAATGTGCCACCACACTCAGCAAAGGTAGAATTTTAAGTGCACATTAGTTATGCTGTAACTTGCTCATGAGCACAGAACCAAAAACCATAGGCAAAAAAATACTACATTTAAATAGTATTTGTTTTATTCTGGTATATGTAGAAAAAGTAGAATAGAATAATAAAAATTACCATTGTATTAACTTTATACATCACACATATTAATAATTCTAAGAAATACGTTAGACATTTCATTGTGTAAAATATGTTAGGAAATTCTTGGAGAATCTACTGTGTATTTCCATACAAGCTTCATAACTGTCATTCTTTTTTTAAATTTATTTATTTGTATTATGGCCAGCTCAGCCTGCTCTGGGGATGGGGCTGGTGCAGCATGTGGTGCCAGGGATTGAACTTCAATCCCTACAGTTGCCTAAGCTTGCTTAAGCAGGTCCTTTAGATGGCTGAGCCATTTCACCTGCCCCCATAGCTGTCATTCTTTTAGAATTTATAGTAAGAATTTTATTGAAATCACTAATGTTGATAAGATTAAATTGTACAGATTATCAATAAATACCATCCTATGGTGTTATATTCTCAGATCTATCATGAAAACCAACTTATTTTATGTACTACATTTTTATTTAGATCACAGAGCACATTTACCTTTTAGTTTAAAGTAAAGATGATTACTTTATAAATATAGATCAATAAATTTTTAAATGGGTCTGAAAAATTTGGTCATATATAATCAAACAATGTAAGAATTTTCATTTTTTGGCTTTTTCTACCTTAAATTTTTAGATTTTCATTTTATTAATATCAGTAATATAAATTATATGTCCCCCACAACAAGGTCCAGACCTTGGTCACACATTTATGTGTAAAAGGAAACAATATTTATTTGTTTTCTTATTTAGAGAAATCAAGAGCTAGATACAATTCTGTAGAACAGTGCATTTTTCAAATACAATAGAGGCCAATGTGCTTCTAGAAACCTACACTCCTCCCCAGCACAATAAAGAAAGGAAGGAACTCACAGTCATTGAACAAGATTTGTTAGTATTTTTCACTCAGATCTTATTTTGATGATATTCAATACACAGATTTCACTGTAACATATCATGTTGATGTGGAAATATGTAGTACAGTATAATCGTATTTTGAAAATTTATTTAAAAATTATTGAAGTATTGTTTTGTTTTGCTATATAAATGTTATATAATTGTGTATGTGTATATCTTCTTCTGTATAAATGTTATATATATATATATATATAAATACATAATTTTAAAATACATACATACATAATTTTAAAACTATAGTCTTATGTCAAAGTTCTTCTGATGTAGCCGGGCGTGGTGGCGCACGCCTGTAATCCCAGCACTCCGGAGGCTGAGGCAGGAGGATCAGTGCGAGTTCGAGACCAGCTTGGGCTACAAAAGTGAGCTCAAGGCCAGCCTCAACTGCATAGCAAGACCCTGTCTCAAAATGTCAAAAAAAAAAAAAAAAAAAAAAAAAAAGTTCTTCTAATGTAATCTGTGATGTTGGAACAGTCATTCCTCTACAGTTTCATTTACACTTTTTGAATCTGCAATGTATTTATAAATCTATGAAGTGAGATCTTTAAGAGGGTATACATAGGAAGAAGTATTGCTGCTACTCACTTTTTTCAGAATGAACATTTTTCAGGCATATTCTCTGGTTATAGTTTATAATTGTATTAAGACTATATTTGCATTTTAATACATTTAATGATAATTTAAGTAAACATAATTCTTAAGATAATGTCTACCAAGTATGCTTTGTCAGGAAGAATTACTTCAAATGAAATTTGAATTGCTTAACTACAAATAAGAGGAAAACAATTCTAAATTTTACTGATAAGCAATTTTAACACAGAATAAATACTTTTAAATATTCTAAGTATAAAAGTAGGTATACACAAAAATTTGATGTGATTAAAGAAGGTTTTGACTTAACATTCTGAATTAGAATTTGGGTCTATGGGCATTCCACCTTGAATGTGCCTGATCTCATATGAATAAGAATTTGTTATTTAAGTAATTTAATGTCCACTGCAAAAATCTTTATCCTCATGATTAAACTAAATAAAGCACATATAATTATCACTTTCTATAGCTATCATGATATATGAAATATTTGAATGACAGCATTTGGAAAAGCTTTCTTCATTAAATAATTACATAATTTATGGCCATATTTACCTTATCAAAGATGAATATTTTGACTGTAGCATTTCAGTGCAACTGAAATGCACTGTGCCATATCTAATTTATTCAATGCTTATTCATAAAGTCAGTTTGGTTATAACTTAACATTTTTCCTAATATTACTACTTAGGTATATATATATCTATATATCCATATATTTATATATATATCCATATCTATATAAATTTATTTGAGATGCTATTCATGCATTGCAAGCTAGTCATGCTATAATGTTATTTTAAAAATATTCTAGTTTGATGGTCAAAACTAATAACTTGCATATGAGGCTTCATATGCAAAACACCTGTATTAAGTAATTTTTAGTCCTTTTTTTTTTTGGTCTTTTTGAGACAGGGTCTCACTATGCAGCTCAGGCTGGTCTTGAGATCATTTTTTTAGCCCAGGCTGGTCTCGAACTCACACCGATCCTCCTGCGTCAGCCTCCCAAGTGCTGGGATTACAGGTGTGCACCACCACGCCAGGCTTTAAAACCATTTTTAGTTTATTTTTAGAAAATTGAGTTTTAAAAATCCTTCTAAACAAATAAATTTACCAATTACTGAATACATGCAAGCTATCTGAGAGTTTGCATATAATACATACCTGTACATGTGAAGAATTTAGATTCGCCCACACTGAGCTCGACTTTACTAAGTGAAATTGTCACTTGAAGAAGAGCTGAAAAGAAGTGAGTAATAATTAATTTTATTTTTGAATATGAATTACAATGAGTGATATGTAAAACAGTTAGTCAAAACCAATGTTTTCCCAAATGTTAAATACCATAGTGACAATTCGTTCTAAAAATTATAATCTAGTTTTTTTCTTCAACTCAGTACCTCTTTCATTTTGAATAAGTTCATTATCTTTTCCACAGAGTAGGGGAAAGAGATTAATCTATATATATAAGCAACATGGTTTGCACAACTGCACTGTGCATTTCTGCTGGTCTATGGAAAAAAAAAAAGATGTTAATGCTTTAATTTGTTTCATTTCTTTTTTTTAATATTTTTTCTCTTTGTTTTTTTCTGTTTGGGCTCTGTAACTGATTTGTTTAAGGAATCATCACATAAAAGTGTCAGAAGAAAAACAGGAGAATTTCTAAAAATCAACTGGTTGCTAGATGAAAATATTTTAGACAAGTTTCCCAGGAGGGAAAAAAACATGAATTTTTAAGGACACATTATAAGTAATTTTGAGGTAAACCTTTTAGGGAACCATAGAATCTGCTATCACTTCACTTTTTTATTACTTTTAATAAGAAATAACAATGTGACAGTTTCAAAACACACTAGTAGTACATTCCCAATATTTGATACAATGCATATTGTCCTTCTAGTAGTGATACAGAGCACAGTGTATAGATGTGATAATTTTTATAATCGTTATTGGCACAAAAAATTTCTTCTCATGGAGCTCAGAGAAAGTAGTTGTATACAAAATGCAATGTTCCATAATTTCAGGGGTTAATTGGCAAAACTTGCAATGATGGAAGCTGTTGATTTAACCCTCTTACAACTCAGCATACTAATCTAGTTTTATGTTTTATGCTGAGTGGTTAGGGTAGTTAAAGCAAGACCTGTATAACAAAACATAGAACTTTTGTATCTCCCAAGGTCAGTCAAATCCCCTCAGGGTTTACTTTGAAACCATGTACAGTGCTTTGTAGAACTGCTATCAGTGTCAGCCATCTGGATGAGTCATGGCCATTGCTTGACCAATTATGTCTCTGTGGAAGCCTGAGAGAATATTTTCTCTAAAAATGACTCTTCTTAGGCACATATATGTTTTCAATTCCTTTCTTCTATAGTCCCATGATCTTCCTGAACAGGAAGTTTTGGAAACCACTGAGTTATATGATGTTATAGCACAGGTTCTCTTATATCCTGAATCCTCATTGACTTTGAAGGACTAGGACCAAAATATTGGTTATCCTTGTAGCCCTTCCTTTTCTCCAATTTTTTGCCTACAAACTTACATTCTTAACCCTCCTGAAGAAAAGCTTAGTGGTAATATTACTCTATAACATATGTACTCGAGCTTAATATCTCTGTCTTTCTGAGTATCAAGTATCTTAGACTTAACTTAGAATTGGTATTATCTATCAATCATTGATATTCTAATAAATTTCTGTAGAATGTGGTAAAAGCAGTTACACATTTTTGCACAGAATTTTAGAAATCTAAGCATATACAAAATTGTAGCCTGTCAATCCTACAGCATTTTTCCTAGTCTCTTAATCTCATTTCCTTTTTTTTTTTTTTTTTTTGTGGGACCAGTATTCAAACTCACAACCTTGCACTTGCCAGGCAGACATTTGTGCCATGGAACTATCTCCCTGGCCCATCTCTTAATCTCATTTAATACCTTTTTGGTTTTCTTATAAACCGACCATTTACTTGTGAGAGAGTATAGCAGTAACTGAAATTACATTAGAATTAACATACATCTAAAAGACCAGAATGACTGTCAATTTTTTATTCTCTTCATAATTTTTATACATTTCTTTCTTCCAATTTTACATACATATATCTGGAAATATGAACAACTGAATGACAACTCTGCACTGCAACAAATACTGTGAAATTCATGTTACTTTGTTAAGTGAAAATCTTTATCATTTATAATTTTTTTCTCTGTATAACTACTAGGGGGGCAATAATATGCATTGTATCAAATATTGGGAATGTACTACTAGTGTGTTTGGAAACAGTCACATTGTTATTTCTCATGAAATGTAATAAAGAGGGAGAGAGAGAGAAGAAACATGGTCCTAAACAAAATCAATCAACTATATTTCCAGAACCACTAATTAGCCATACATTTATGAATTTGGGCTTATTAAGTTAATAAAGTGAATAGTTCATAACAAAAAGGATGTTTGGAAATTATAGTTTTAAAATATATTTTTGAAAAAAAAAATATTTTTGCTTGAAAAATAGATGGAATATTTTTCTTAAAATAAATATCATTCAAATGCGTCTAAGGAGAGTCACCCAGAGAAAAACATTCTCTCAGGCTTTCACAGAAAGCAAACTGGCCAAGCAATGACCATGACTCGTCCCACAGGCTGACACTAACAATAGTTCTACAAAGTACTGTGTATGGTCACAAACTTAATCCTGAGGGGATTTGACGTTGGCAGATACAAAAACTGAATGTTTTGTTATACAGGTCTTGCTTTCACTTGCCTTCGATCACCCAGAAAAAAAAAAAAAAAACTTAATTAAAATGCATGAAATGCAGAGCTAGATTGGTGAGATGAGCTTTAGGAGGCTTAGATCAATAGCTTCCAACATTACAAGCTTCACTGGTGGCCCACTGCAATTGCAGAACATTTGACTG
>PVJA010000812.1:0-10305 GCA_004027025.1 Myocastor coypus | reverse complement strand
CTCTTAGTCCAAAGGGAAGAATTTTCTTTTTCTTATTTTTTTCTTCTTAGCAACATCAATGGGAAGGTGGATCATGCCCACACACTGTGCTCTGTCGAACTATTGTGAGGACAATATGCAATGTGTCAACTTTAAAAAAAAAGAAAGGGGAAAAGAAAAAAAAGTAATGTTTATTGAGAGTGTTAATGTTTAATTGTTTGATCAATCTTATATACCTATATCTATTAATCTAAACTGATCTGATGATGAAAATATGTAATATAACCATTGTTAAATTTAAATAATAAAAATATTAAATCATGAAAAAATAAATATCATTCAGTAAGTTGGATAAGTATATACAGATAACACCATTGCAAACATAATTTAAGGAAGCATGACTGTTTAGCAATATTCAGATTAGTTCTTGTTTTAAATGTAATTAGTAGAGTATCTACAAGGCCTTAATATGTAGACCCAACTGCTAGTGATTCTCCTGTTTTTAGCTTCCCAACAGCGGAGTTACAGGCATGCACCACCACGCCTAATGGCCATCTCAGTGCATCGTCGAGGTGGGGCCAGCATGGGTCACAGAGATGGAACCCTGGCCACTGAGCTCTACCTATACAGGCACTTTAGTTTGCTGAGCTATCTGGCCAGCCCTAGATAAATAGTTCTTTAATCAGAATATCATCAATGGATTTGCTACTTTATTATTTATACAGATGGAAAAATTTAAACTTTTTGCCTCATTTTTGTATTAATATAAATAAAAGCAAAACCTGAGCTTTAAAGGCAATAAACTGTGAAAATCTGTCTGAGTGATGAAGGAAGAAATCTGCTTCTGTAGAATTTAGGCCCTGAGTCCATTAGGAAACCCGAATCAGATCACTCATCAATTACTTTATATGTGACAATTTAATGAAAATTTAAATATCATGAGGCGGCAGCTAAGTTTGAGTTCCACACTCAATCCAGTTAACTTGAACAGCACCTCCTAGACATGTAAGTTATTAGCCTCCTTGATGAAGTTGGCGGAAGGAAGCCTGCTAAATTTTGTATCACTGTGCAAACTACATAGGAATAAACCGAATTATTGGAGAGTGTTTGTTTCATTAACCTAACTTGGAAGTTTTGGAATGCCCACATAGGAGCTCTGTCTCCACCTTATCTGTGGAATTTCTCTCCTGATTAAGGTCACCACAAATCTTATTTTTCAGTTTGACAAATAGGAAAGCAAACATCTGTCACAGAACAATTCAGTTAGAACATTTCACCTTTCTTCCGTTCCTGAGTGATATTATAAACTAGCGATTCAACATTCACTTTGTTTGCCAGAATACTTTGAAATACATTGTCAGAAAATGTGAAATGTGTCGGTGAGTAGGAAACACCACTGCAATATGTTATACACAGAAAAAGGAACACTCACTTTTCAGCCTCTGAAACAAAAATCTTTTGAATTAGGTGTATTAACAAGAGGGAGCAAGGAAGGATTTCATCCTTTTTGAGAGACTATATTAATGTGCCCTGCACAGTGTAAACCATAAAATTACTTTAACACAGCATCTTGTATCATTGTAGCTACGATGGAAAAACCTTTAAATTAAAATTATTGCAGTAAACATATATTGCCATTAACTTTCTTGAAAAGAAAAAAACCTCTATTTCAAACACAATTATCCCACTGTTCTTGTCACTTTCTGACATGATTCTTTGTATATTTTTAGTTCCAATGTCCTAGCTGCTTTGATGTCCTGAATCAATTAAAAAAAACATTTAATTTTAATCTTTATTTTACCATTTAGGGAATAGCAGGAAGTCAGACAGTGACAGATCCAGTGCGTAAGGGGGATGAGGATAAACTGCTTCAGAAAGTAGCCAAAACAATAACAATGTGTTCACACTTGTGGGGAATATTTTGAAGGAGATCAATAGCAACATACCTTTTAACATAAAACATTTTTAAAAGCAAATTTGAAATTAGACACATGTCATGAATAAGAATGCAACCTTTCAAAATAAACAATTTAGCAAGGATGTAATAAGGCTTGTTTCTTAATGTTGAGGTAGTCAGTAGCATACAGCAACTGTAAATACCCAGAGCAAAGTTGTCATTTATGATTAAAGATTTACAAGTACACATTAGCTACATATTTCATTCAATAATCCCATATAAAATCATTGTTTCAGAGCTCAAAGTAAAGTTTAGTTTCACATTTCCACTGGAAAAAATATTTCAGCATTTTGAAAATTTTCCACTTTTCAGAAAGCAAACCATTTCCATGTTTTAAGAGGAGTAGTTCAATATCTTAGGCCTCCAAATCAGTGTACGGCTTTATGTAATAGCCAAATGCATTTATGCTTCATAGTAAGATTAACTGTTCCAAAAAATAAAAATAAGCTTTACACAGAATTTATTTTAAGGGTTTCATATAGATAGGTGTGGAAATTTAGAGTACTTTAAAAATATTGCATACATTTAGATAAGTAAGTTATGGTAACTTTTCAATGAAAGCATTTTATTAGCTTCGGAATCTTCCATGATTGTATACAGCAGGTGTCTATAGGGTCTCTAGACTACTTCAGGTTCTAGGTGGGAAATGATTACAGGTTTTTCTGTCATGGGTTCACAGTGAAATTTATGGGCACCTATGCTTAAATTATATCCTTGGCTTGAACTGATTTTACATCTCTAAATATCTGATGTGATTTTATTGATATTGTTCAAGCATTTGAATTTAAATAAAAGTCAGTTAGATACTTCTGAGAAGGGAAAATAAATAAATTAGAAGTGGGGATCCATTCCTGTTTAAAGAGACAGCTACCTTCTCCCAAGGAGCAAAATCAGATGAGCAATGAAGTTGTCAGACTTGAACTACTTTATGGCTTCCTCTCCTAGGTTGAAATAACACAATGGGAAGTTTTCTGTAACATTAGAACGTTGAGAAAGCTAAAAAGACATCTTCTCTTATCTTACAATTTTTTATGGATCTGTGTGTGTGTGTGTGTGTGTGTGTGTGTGTGTGTGTGTGTGTGTGTGTTGAGGTGAGGAATGGAAAGGGAGCAGAGAAGAAGAGAACAATCAATAGAGCAAGGGGAAGAAGAGGGGAGGGAATCAGGTTATGGGAGAAAGGGGGTCAACAGGAGGCAGAAGACAAAATACAAGGAGAAGCAAATCCACAGATGATAGGCTTACATCACTCTAAGGAAGCCAAGACATTTTTCATTGTGCTATGATTAGTTCAAAAGAGAAGCCATCTCTTTCTGTCATCCTTGACTGCTGTGCCCTATAGGAAATTCAGTGTCCTGAAATCAGATTATATCGAATGTAGCAAGTGCTTCCTCTTTTGGCTTGATGTGGGAGATCCCCAGTGAGAGATAAGTAACTGACCCTGAGCTACAAAGCCTAACTAGAGTACGGGAGAAAATGTAGCTTAACTCTAAGGATAGGATCTGCAAAACAGCTGAAATAATTTAAGAAGAGTTCTGGATCCTGACCAAGTCATGGATACAAACTCCATATTCACCAGCAGGTCCTTCAGGGAGTCAGGAAAATGTAGAAGAGGGAAAGGGTAGACAAACAAACCCAAAGCCAAACCAGCAAAAAATAGAATGATGGCAACCATCAAAACAAGACTGTGCAGAAGCAAGGTCTGGAGAACGCATGTATAGCTCAGGTCTTTCCCATAGCCATCAGCTTATACAGGCAGGTTTCGCTTCCTCATCAAACATTGGTATGGTTTGCATCTAGGTGTCCCCTCAAGTCACTGTGTAGTCATGCTTGGTGGAGAGGGATTTTCAAGGGTGACTGAATTTGGTGTTTGTGATTGATTCATGGTTCCATGCTAAAACTTAATGTGAGCCCTATACTTGCCTTAGGGAGGGTAGCCTCCACACAATAAGACAGACTGGAAGAGCCTTATTCTGTCTCTGTCTCTACATCTCTTTGTTTGTCTTCCCTTCTGTTATTATTATTATTATTATTTTTTTTGCTATCTTACATTGCCATAAGCTCTTGCTCCTCTACTAAGAGCTGCTCTGCCTTGGAGCCAGCCAGACATACACTGAAACCTCTCTAATCTGTGAGCTAAATAAACATTTCCTCCATGATTTTAGGGTATGAGGCATTTTTCTCTTAGCAGGGAGAAAAGTAACTAAAACAAAAATGTAGCTGATTTTTAGGTAAAAACATTCTTTAAGATTAGAAAGGTCATCTAAAAGATACTGAATTAATTGTATAAAGTCCAAAACCCTAAGATTTTGTTTTAAGAACTTTCTGTACATTGTGATTACAATAATAGTACCTTCATTATTTGGGGGTAGATTAGCACCAAACATTTAATTCAATGTCTAATAGATAGTAAATACTCAACAACTATGAACTGGTATAATAAGATATATTAATTAGCTCTAGAACTGCTCAAAGTATCTGATATCCTCTTTTGTGTAATTTAGTAAGAGAACTGCTCCATGTTTGTGCACTACTCCTAGACACTGCCAATTAAAATTTTATGATTTTCATTATAAATTAACTGTGAAATTCTTTAATCAATTCAAATATAAATGAATTAGATTTGATCAACAGTATTCACCTGCACTCACTAATGTCGACTGACATCCTTAAAATTTCCGAGCCTGTCACAGTAGTAAAACAGACAGCAGAATTTACTGGCCCTGCCTACCTGGTGATAAAATACTGGCACTCATTTTCATGGCATGTTGCTTACTTGGTGAACGGTAGGAAATAGAATACAACCATTTCAACCACAAGCTACTGCTCTGTTAATACAGGAAGAAAATTGTGGCCCAAACAAAGATCATTATTATGTAACATTCATAGCTGGACGATCAAAATTTTAAAACAATTACCAGAAAAATTATGCTGGTTCAAAAATGATTCATTTATGCCCTACCTCTATGAAAATAAGCTCAAAATTGATATTAAAATATGTCATGCGGATAAACTCTCTCATGTGTATGAATTCTGCCACAGCCCTCCCTATAGACCAACGTTACATAGAAATTCGAGATTACCTCAGACCTTTCATGGCAAAATTTTCCTGTTCCTTACCTTTGGAAACACTGAAATATGCTATATTTAAATATTATTTATTTCAATAATTCTCTTCCTCCTCTTAGTGTCTGTGTGTACGTGTGTGCATGTGTGAGAGTGCACATGTGCCTTCTCACAACTCTGAGCATAAGAGAGCCTAGTTCACCACAGTTTGGTTGTGATTGTTTATACAGCCATACCTCTAAATATTAATAATGAAATCTGTTGTGAAAGAATAATATATTTTTATTTCCAGAGTTTTTCTTAGACCTTGGAACAATATAGATATCTATTCAGTTCTTAAGTCATGAGCGAAATACACGAGTGGACTATGAAACATCAATATATTCTCACCTAAAATTTCCAAATAAAGAACTGCCACTGTACTCCCAATTTTCATCCTCATAAACAGCCTAGTTGTTTTATACTTTAGAAAATTCTTCTAAAGTTATATTATTTTATTTAAATATCAGGTAAGGAAGGAAATAAGTACATCTGAATATAAATTTTTAATTGGATGATTCATTTTTAGAAGCTGTAATAATTTCAATATTAGTGAGGTATATGACAGGATTAAAAATCAATGTAGCACCTTTATATCTATTAATCCTTTAATAGATGAATCTTTTATATTAATCTACTTATCTCCTAATACTAATCTATTAATCATACCTATTAATTTTTTCATTCAAACACATTAACTCCTATGTAACAGAACTGATTAAATGAATAGTAAAATAGTTTTGTACTTTGATATCACATGACTGTTAATTACCTTAACAGAAAGAAGAAAAGTGCTAGTAATACATGTTAAATATATAAACTTTTGAAAATGCATAGCAAATTTTGTAATTTTTAAATTATGCTTAACTTCACATGCTGTTTTTGCTTTTAAATATAATTAAGCATATGTGAATTTGGTCAGAACTTGACTTTATAAGCTTTCATTAATGAGTCCTTTTCACAAATGGTCTTCCATGTTTTTGGTTTTTGATTGGTGGGAAACACATTTCCCACTGACTAGAAAGGAGGTGATTTTGAGGCTGGATTTTCTTAAATCCTGGACTCTTGCCCATGTCCAGCTCACAGGAGCACTCAGTCTAATATGATAACACAATGCAGTGGTAGCAAATCTATGGCACACATGCTACGGTCAGGGGACGTCATCACTAAGAGCTCTAAAAGGTCCACCATCATGGCCTAGAGCCTTCCCCTGATTTGACAGACAATGGAGCTCCAGTGGAAATGCCAGTGTTGGGGAGGATTTCTAAATACAGGTAAAGGTTATCTCAGAGCTCGCCTCTTCTTGTGCTGCTTGATCCCTGAAAAGCTATCAGCAAATGGCAGACTGTAGACAAGTGGTTAGCACCAGCACCTATCAACTCCTTAAGAATAAGGAAATTTACCTGATTCCAGAATACAAGACAAGAAATGATGCATACAGGTAAGCCTTCCTTCAGTGACTGAAAGTTTTAAATGAGTGGGTTCTTCATTTCAACAAGACAGAAGCTCTTTCTTTTATATGTCTAGGTCATAGATTTCTTAATTTATTCTGTATTATCTTCTTTTGTAACAAAACCCTAAAAGTATTATTAGATATCCTGCATTCTTACTGTTCCAAGTGGCAAACAACTTCCTCAAATTGTACCTAAAGTATGATGCTATAGGACATAAAGTTTGGGACCTAATCTAATTCATATTCCACCCCTCATTGAGAATGGGGAATACAATCATGTAAATAGTTTACTTATTTGTACACTTAACTGTTGTAAGATACTGTTTGGCTGTTGATTCTGTACTCCAGTGATTAGGTTCATTATTAACCTCCAAATTAATTTGTTTTCCATTCAACTCAATCCATCACTTTCTTAATAACTAAAGGGGGGGTAGTGTAGTGACACATCCCTGTAATCCCACCACTTGGGAGGCTGAGGAAGGAGAATCAGTGTGAGTTTTAGACCAGCCTGGGCTACAAAAGTGAGTTCAAGGCCAGCCTGACTGCATAATGAGAACCTGTCTCAAAAAAAAAAAAAAAAAAAAAACCCTGAAAAGTCACAGTATATTGGCAACTACAGATAGGCAGCATCCTTTGTCATGATTTATTTTTTAGGGTACTGTAACAAATAAACAGCTCTCCTTACAAAAAGTACAACAATGAAATTTACTTACAGAACTGGGAGATGAATCATTGAAGAAATCTACCTCATGTCAGCAGCTTGATTGAAAAGTGAACCGTTGCAAGCTCAATCAGGAAGCTAAAGAAGCAAACTTATAATGACCTTTTTTTTTTTGAGATTCCTCAATATGATAGTAGGATTTCTGGACTGAGAAACTGTGATAAACTTCAAATACAAAATGAGCTGTTTTTGCAGTCGGTCTTGCTTTAGGCCATGGTTTCAGAATTTGGCTTTAAGGAACATTTTAAACAATGCACATGATTGAAGAAGTAGAAGTGTGTGTCATCAGTAAATTAGAACCAAAGTCGTGGAGGCTCTCCAACAATCAAGGCTGTCAAGCAACTCAAAATTTCAACTTTCACTGCCTAAGTAAATGAACCGACTTCTATAAACAAAGGAAATGACTTTTTCTCAATAAGACTGATGGAATTTTGCCAATCAAAAAATATTTCTGCTGTTATTTCAGTCTACTCTGGCTCAGATTATACCACATTGTTGAAAATTAGGCTTTAACAATGGCCATAGACTATGACGTGCACTTACAGACAGTATAGTCTGTCTGTCTCTGACTCCTGCGTTGATCACAAGACAATGTCTGAGGAAAAAATTTAAATGAATCTATACTCTCAGAAAAGAAGAAAGTGATGTGGAGTTCTAATCTCATGAAGCTTTTAGTCCCAATAATCCAGCTTGCAGTAGATATGACAGGTCTCACTTTATCACAGAGAACTCGTCACATTTCTTCAACAAATATGTATGGGAAACTTACTATATGCCAAATAATATTATAAGAAGTTAGTCTGCACCTATGATTTAAACAGCTGGAGATCGTCACATTTGTGAAATTCACTTTCTTGAAGATAGAAGGTACATATAAGAAGTGAATCATATGTTAAAAAGCTTTGGACCATACAGGACTTTTTTTTTTTTTTTTTTTCTTAACACTTCGACAAACTGCAAAGAAAATTTCAAAGGGCATCCTAGAGCCAGTGAGATAGCTCAATGGACTGAACACCTGCTTAGGATCAAGGTTTGATCCCTTGCACTAAATGTCATTCCGGCCTCACTCCCAGGGATGCTGAGCCCATGGAGACCGGGTGTGGTAGTGCATATCTCTAATCCCAGGGCTAGAGAAGTTGAAAACAAGATGACCACCAAGCATTTGAGTTTCATAGTGAAGTCCTGCATCAAATACATTAAAATAAAAAGGCATCCTAATAATCTGAAATGCCATTAGCTAAAGAACTTTGTATAACAATGGATAGCAGTAGATTACCTTCTGGCTATGATGCTAGAATTGTAGAAATAAGGGAAGACAGCTTAGAGAAATCATAAAATGGAGGCCTCTTTTATTGAAAGCCAGAGTTACAGTCCATCTACCACAATCTTTAACAAAGAGCCAAACAAAGAATATATTTGAGTTTCTTTAATAAGCAGGACATTGTATATGAGAAAGGTTGGAAGCTACTCAAAAGCTATTGCATGTTCCAGGATACCCATAATTCTCACGCCAAATATAAGGCAAAGTTCAGTCCCACATGATGTAAAGGATTATGAGCCTAAACATTGAATGATCACAGTTCTGTCCAGCCAAACTGGGAGTAGCAGTGTTAGATCTGAGTGTACATGCTGTCATACAACATGAAACCAAATTTGCTCTGATGCAAAAATAAATCCTGAAGAGTCTGAGCACAATATGTGTATAGAGATAGCTGCCTTAATGTAGTACTTACTATGTAGATAAGAATGCATACATGCATACATACATACATACATGTGGAAGATGGACAAAAGTAAAAATTGAAGCTTTGGATCCTTGGTTTTCACTCCCCTTCTGAAGCTACAGCACCCTTTTTCTGATCAGTGATATTCAGCAGAGATAAAAAGTTATATTTTCTCTAGATTCCTGGGCTGGAACATTATAAAATGTCTTGGATTTTACTATCTCTGCAGTTTTAAATGTCCTGTTTTTTGTTGAAGAAACTGGAGATAACATATTGATGCTGAATCCAGAAGACTAGTTTGCAATCATCAGTAACTTCTTCTAAGAAATTTAGACCAATTGTCTGATGGGTCATAGAAGTCCAGTATTTAAACTGAAACCTTGGTGTCTCCTAGTTTACCAGTGCAGGTATTTTAAATTGGATCAATCTGAAATATTGCAGTTTTATAAATACTGGTTGATTTTTAAACAGTATTTTTCTGGCTGCTATAACAGATAAACATAAATTGGGTGGACTGTAAACAACAGATATATATTTCTTGCAGGTCTAAGGGCTATAATGTCTGACATCAAGGAGCAAAATAGATTCAGCATTTGGAAAAAGCCCATTCCACGTAGATGCCATCTCTTTATTGTGTCCTCATATGTGAAAAAGGGCAAGAGAATTTTCTAGGGCTTGTTAAAATCACCATTACATACCCATTATATGGTCCAACTTCATAACCTATTATACTTCCATAAGCTCTGCAGTTTGATATTAAGCTATTGGTTAATAAAATTTTTCATATAAACTTGAGAGGTTTTAAGCATTTATATTATTGTACACACTATTTATTGACGATCTGCTGCATAAAGGAGGAATTATTTTAAGTATGGTTGATTACAACAAAATGAACTAGCTTTGGTTCAATTTGCTTATTCTCACTTAATAGAAAAGATGTGACATAGACACCCTACTGATACTGAAGAAAGAACATGAGAATTATACAATGAGAAAAGCGTGGTAATTTCAAAAGAGTAATACTGATAGTGGCACAGCATTATGCAAGGAATTTAGAAAAATCAGTACCAACCTACAACATACATAAAGTACAATAATGACCAGGGGAAAATAAAGACTTTTCTAGTGTCTTGCTTACTAGAAAGTTTGACAAAGTGAAGCCGGGTAGTAGCAATTTTTCTCTTTCCGTAAAATAGGTGAGCATCAACAAGGCTGATTAGCATTTGGGAAATTCAAAATGGGTGAGTGGTAGATGAATTATGCCCCTAAACAGTAAGGAGGGCAGAGGAGAGATAGGATGAGAAAAAGATGGAGAAGAAGAAGAAGAAGAAGAAGAAGAAGAAGAAGAAGAAGAAGAAGAAGAAGAAGA
>PVJA010000811.1:127838-148430 GCA_004027025.1 Myocastor coypus | reverse complement strand
TAAAACAACCACATAGGACTAGGTGTGGTGGTGCATGCCTGTAATCCCAGCACTCAGGAGGCTGAGGCAGGAGGATCGATGGGAGTCTGAGACCAGCCTGGGCTATAAAAGTGAGCTCAAGGACAGCCTGAACTCATAGCGAGACCCTGTCTCAAAAAGACAAAAAAAAAAAAAAAAAAAAAAAAAAAAAAAAAAAAAAAAAAAAAAAAAAAAAAAAAAAAAAAAAAAAAAAAAAAAAAAAAAAAAAAAAAAAAAAAAAAAAAAAAAAAAAAAAAAAAAAAACCAACCACATAGTACTTAATGATTCCTTGTTAGGCCAATTAATAAAATGGGTGTTGTCAATAGTGATCATAATTCTAACCTGACTCTTGTCTTGCTTAAATATTGTACATAAATAATAGCTGTACTGACACTGTTAAAAATTGCCAAATATGCTACGTCTTGCCCTCTGAATAACTACTACGAAGACAACTATATACAATGTAGTAATTATTAGAAATGTCCTACTGACCTGTTTCATTGCTGTTTTATCATTTTTCCTCATTAAAAAAACATTTTCGTGAAAAAACATGTCAAATATGGGGGCTGGCAAGATAGCTCAGTAGACTAAGCACTTGCTTAGACAAGTGTAGGGACAGGGGTTTGATCCCCGGCACCATATGCTGTGCTGGCCCTGCCCTCTGGTGTGCTGAGCCAGCCACTGAGACTGCGCACGGTGGAGCACACCTGTAATCCCAGCACTGGTGAGGTTGAAAGTGGAGATCACTATGAATCCCAGATGCATACTCCGACGCTGTACCAAATACATATATAAGTAAATAATTATCAAGTACAAGGGAAATTCAGCTAAGATCTTGCATTCAGATGCCTGGGCAAGCCAGGGAAGAAGGAGCGACAGGGGCTGAAGAGGAGATGCTGTGAGGAGACTACTTCCTGTTTCCCTCGAGTCCCATCTAGAATTCTTCCAATTACTCTTTTTGAGTTCTTCTGTGCTCCAAAGCGAGCTGCACGATGCCCCTCTCCTGGTTCTGCCTGTTCTCACCAAACTCCATCTACTCTTTATTTCTTCCCCCAAGCAGAATGTAATTGATAGCTTCATTCCTTCATTCCTAATCTGCTTTCCTTGAAGGAAGAACACATGCTTAACTGTATTTTAGAAGAGTCATCGCCTGGGCTGGAGAAATAGCTCAGCAGTTTAAACACCTGCCTGGCAAGTGCAACGACCCAAGTTTGAAGCCTGGTACAACATTCCCTGGTAGCCCCGGAACACCGGGTGGACTGTGCTATCTCACTACTGCGCATGGTGGTGCACCTGTATAATCCCAGCACTCGGGAGGCTGAGACAGAAGGATCACTGCAAGTCCAAGCTGTGTAGTGAGACAAAGTAAATAAACAGATAAATGAATTTTAAAAAAGCATTTCATAGCCATTAATAAATGGAACGAGAAACTGTAAACAGGATCACCTATTTTCCTATGAATTTTCACTTCTTTGTCTTCTCTTCTGAAAAACATAGAGGCACAAAAGCCCACGGGAATAGCGGTGACTAAAGATGTGGGCACACCCAGCGTGCTTCCTGTTTATCGAAAGGCTTCTCGACCAGCTGCAAGTCTGATCACTTTGTGTGACATCATGGAGCTTTACTGTGAAGGAGAAATACTGGGACAGATCCATGTTTCCTAGGACAGTAGGGCCAGCAAAGGAGGGGCAAGGGCGTGTTGTCCTCAGGTTCCTCGTGGCCTCCGTTGCCATGAGTCCTGACATAGCAGACCCAGCCTTTGCTTGGGATTAAGGAGATGTAAGATATGCGACCAGCCCAAAATTAGAGGAAGTAATAAATATGACTAGGTTAACACGAAGCACAAAAAAAGGATCACAGTTTGTGTATTGTGCATGTATGCATGGGTGTGTGTTGATATTTTTGGAAATATCATATATAGAGAACATTAGATAAAAAGTAATCAAATGGGGGCCGGGGAGATAGCTCAGCAGCAGAAGTGCCTGCCTGGCAAGAGCAAGATACCAAGTTTGATTCCTGGTATAGAAAAAAAGTCAATCAAATGTAATGGGACAAGGAGTGGGAATCCCCTGGAAAATGATTTTTTTTTAACATTTTTTTTTTTTAGAATTTTTTATTTTTTTATTTCTTGTTTCAGAACTCTTGTTTGTTTATTTATTTTTATGGCTGGCTCACCCTGCCCTCAGGGCAGGGCTGCTGCAGCATGTGCCCAGGATTGAACCGGGGTCCCTGCAGTCGCCCAAGCTTTCCTAACTAAGCGCTTTAGACCACTGAGCCATCCTGCTGGGCCCTGGAAAATGATTTTGAAAGGGGAAGAGATATTCTAAGTCTTTATGTTGGAAGAAAGATTTGATGCATAAGTTTAAGGCACATACTTAAATTGGATGGATACATATTGGGAATGCGTCTGCATTGTTCATTGTGTGCTAATTTCCTTAAAAAGATCCCCTTCGTCCTTTTCAGGCACATTAGATACTCTGGCAGGATGTTCACAGAACATTGCGATAGTATATGTGCTTCCAGACTAACAAAAATTATAAATATGTCAGTGTAAAACAGTGAACCTCCGGATCAGCTGAAAAACCCGGGTTGATTTTTCTGTGTGACCGACTTGTGTTTTAGTTTTAAATATTTTCATTTCCATCTTCACTTTTCTGTAGTTTCAGCTCTGACCCTGCCTGCAAACTGCAATGTGATTTTAGTAAAAGAAAATAAAAATGAATTCTTCTGATTAATCCCAGAAATACAAAGTCCTATGCATGTGTTAAAGTGTGAGGCTTTCCCATTTACCCTCAGATAAGCTCTGGAATTCATTTTAAGGAATACAGGTACCAAGGTATCAACTTTCCAAGCTGTGTGGATTTATTTCAAAGTAACAAATCCATTCTTAGCTTGGGACTACTGCACTCTGGGTTACTGTCGGTCTTACAACACTAATAAATAAAACTTACTTTTGGATACATCATCGTTATGCTATGATATAAACGAAAGGAATATTATGCTAATCCCATGTGACTTCAAGCAGCAATTAATTTTTTTAAAGATTTTTTATTTTATTTATTATTATTTTTCTTGTTTCAGAACCTTTGTTTGTTTATTCACTCACTTTCATGGCCGGCTCAGCCCACCTTGAGGGCAGGGCTGGCGTAGCATGTGGTGCCGGGGATCGAACCGCGGTCCCTGAAGCTGCCCAAGCTTTCCCAAGCAGGTGCTTTAGGCCACTGAGCCATCCCGCTGGGCCCAAGCAGCAATTAATTATAGAACGATTACCCAACTTATTCTTGCCATGGTTTCTGCCACATGTGATGCTACATACTTCTATGCCTTTCTGCGTGTGTGTATGTGTGTGTGTATGTGTGTGTGTGTGTGTGTCTGTGTGTGCATTTAAAACTGCTTTCTTGACACAATAGCACATTGGCTCTCCTAAGAGGGTCATGGTCTTCCATTGACTGCTTTGTAGATTCATTTTCTGTGATTTATTTCTGCCTAGGGGAAATCTTGAAGTTAACTTGTGCGCATTATTCAAGTAGGCACTCTATGATTTTACCAGATCGTTTCTGCAGGAATGAATCTGTGTATTACTTGTCTGCTCCAAAACAGATCATCCTAGGGCTGGTGTGATAGCTTAGCAGAGTAACGAGCCTGCTTAGGCAGCGGCCTGGGTTGAATCTCCAGCGTGCTGTGCTGGCTCTGCCCACGGGGTATGCTGAGACAGGGATTGAGACTGGGCATGGTGGCGCAGGCCTGTAATCCCAGCGTTTGGGAGGCTGAACACAGAAAAATCACTACAAATCTGATCTACGTGGTGAGATCCTGTAGACCCTGTCACAAATACAGAAAAAACAAAAACAGATCATGCTAATATGGAATGGGGAGGATTAGAAAACAGAGCAGGGTTAATAGGAAAGAGTAAAGGAAAATGTACCTATTTTAAAATACACCCAGGACCCCCGAAAAGTATCCTTTGTCTCCCCCTTCTTCAACGGACAGCTTACAGAAATAAGGTGTATATGCAGTTATATTCAGGAAAACTGTAATGGAATTAACTCCTTGGGACAAGTTCTTAACTTCTTTATCTCTACCTCCTAATTTTGTTACACTAATATGTGCTCCCCTCTTTTCTTACTGCACTTAATAATTTTAACACCATCTTATTGTGTTTAATTTAGGAGGAGGTTAGCATACGCAGCTGTCAGGACCCTCTAAAGTTATCCATTCAACTCCTCCTCACACAAATAAAAGAGCTTTAACTTGTGCACTTGTATAGACATCCTCACACCACAACTTCTTTTCTTAAAAGCATGCACAAGAAGAAGGAGTGGATCCTGAAAACTTAACGAGAAGAGATTGAGCAACCCAGCTCAGAAATGAACTGAAATCTTGGGAAGATGCCAAAAAGAGACATTGGGATGGAAACTGTGAATATGAAAATCTGTGTCACCAGGGAAATTCAATAACACCAGTAGAGTACAGACAATGCCAAAGGCAGGTGGATTTGTGGAGCGAGGGACATATTCATTCACTGATACTGAGAAGACAACATGAAACATATTTTGGAATATAGTTTGACAGATTTATCCAAAAGTAAATATGAGTTGGCTGGCACACTCCTGACTTCCACTTAAAGGAGCTAAACATTTATATCCACACAAACCTGGATATGATTTTTTTAACAGAAAATTTACTCGTAATTATTAAAACATAGAAATAACCAAAGTGTCTTTCAGTAGGTAAATGGATAAATGGTGGAATATCCAGACCATGAAATTTAATTCAGTACTGTAAAGAAATATGGTATTAGTTCATGAAAAAGATGTAGAAGAATCTTAGTAACATTTTATTAAGGAAAAAACCCAGTGTGAGACGTCCCTATAGTGTATGACTATTAATTATGTGCTTTTTGGAAAGAGGCAAAGTTACAGAGAGAGTAAGATGAGTGGCTGTGTAGGGTTCTGAGTAGGGGAAGGGCAGGCTGACCAAGGAGGGATTTTAAGGCAGTGAAATTCTTGACACTGCAATGAGGGATCCGCATCACTTCACAGTCCTCAGAGGACAGAAAGCGCGGATGTGGTGAAAAAGTCTATCTGTGTAGGTTTATGGGTTGTAACATGTGTTCCGTTCTTGTGCTATATGTTTGATGCTGGCTAAGGCTGCCTGTGTATGGAGTGATACTTGATGTCTATATTGTGTGCTCCGATTTACCTTCAACATGTGACTTATCTAAAGAAATAAGTTACAATACAAAAGGAAAAATAAAGGAGCTGGGGAGATAGTTCCAAGGCACAAGTGCCTGCTGGGCAAGTGCAAGGTCGTGAGTTCGAACCCTGGTTCCACCCCCCCAAAAAAAAGCAAAAATAAAATCATTGTTTTCTTTTAAGAAAACCAAATAAATAGTGTGGTAGGTTTTAAAAGGTAGCCATCAAGCATTTTTCCTAATCATGTCAGAAAGTACTTTTAACACAGTGAAGCATAAACACTACCTTCTTGCCAGTCCTTTCTATAAGCATTATTATTTATTGCCATAAATATTCATAGAATGGATTCTAATGATGAAGTTCATTTTTTAAAAGGTAAGATTTGTGAATTTCAAGCCCTTACATGGTAGGACTGTTTATTTTCTGCAGTGATGAGGGAAAAGTCTAAAAGATGCTTGGAGATACACATATTACTCAGAACTTGCGTTTTAGCCACTAATTTCAAACTTCTTTCCAATGAACTATTTTTTAAAACTACAAGTCAAGATAGGGCAAATTCTGTTGAATACAAGTGAATTTTTTATTTTCTTCTCCATATTTTTTCTAAGTCTAGGGAGTTTATGAGAAAAAAGGTATAAAAGAAAATCAATGAATCTGAATGTTTGAAACTTAGGCACTTAAAATATAGCTGATACCAGCTAATATATAAAAGATGAAAGTGGTGTTTCTTAAAGCTTGTGGTATTAATGTGTACATGAGATGAATTTTATTTGTAAATATGCATGAAGTCCATTTGGTTTTTCATAATTTTCCAGCTCTAATTTTGAATCTAAAAGATCACCATTTCGTTTGCTTCAATTACTTAGTTTGCTTTGTTTGGGTTTATTTTCTTATACATATACATACCCTTTGGCGCAGTGTTCTGGGTTGTGGGCAACCTGTAATTCTGTAGCCTATTTCCATTGATACCTATCCATAGATTTCCCAAATAGGGCTCAAGATCTATGACTCACATGACTGCCAGTTGGCAAGGTGACTAGGCAAACTCTTTCCACCATGACAAATAATGTAGCAAGTGTTCAACATATTTCAGTTAAATTAATGAATGAACAACCTCATAAAATTATGAATGAACATTTTCAAAGAGTTCCATAAATATACCTGTAAATCTTCCTTTAAGACATGAAGCATTTAACCCACAAAAGTGAAAAATAACATAAATTTTTTTTTTCTTTTTCTTATGGTGAATTTCATGATAATAAAATTTATATTAATAATACTCAATATGCAATAGTCTAGGCAACATTCCATTTGTAAGTGTTTAAAAGCCCTCTTGCTGCTGGGTGAAAGGGGGACTATTACAGCAACAGTTCTCCTGCAACACTGCAACATGAATGGTCTTTTTCTCAGTGGCATTTCCATCACATGGATTGAATTTTAAACTGTTTTTCAATGACCAATCAGACATTGTAAAATAGTTATGCTACTGACTTGGTATGTGTTCACTGTCAAACCACGTTTTTCCATTGACAGCTTGAGAAGGTTGTAAAATCATTAAAATTTTAGCCTTGTGGTTCAAAGAAAAAATTTTCAGTTAGTCTGCTTTTAATTTTCTTATTCTGTTTAGCGAACACCTGCCTTTTTTGTTATTAAACCAGTCTACAATTGCTGGGATTTTTTTTTTTCTTTGTAACTCAGAAAAAAAGGAAAAGTATTAAATATCTAAATGAGAGGAAGAGAAAACTCACTATTTTTTCTAGGCAGGTTTTATAAATTTTCAGGGTGTTGGAAGATACTCTTTAAAATTTATGTAATTAATTAAAATAATGGAATTTTTAAAGGAATGAGAGATTTGCTGTTTTAGATTGGGATGGAGATTATAACAGAGTAATTTAATCTGCAGTGATTCTCACCTCTTATTACCGTGCAAATTTGTACGCATTCTGTTAAATACAGATTTTCCCATAGGTCAGCAGTGTATTATGCATATTCAAACAACCGTTGTGAGATCCACCACACAGAACACACCTAATTAATAATATTATATGAAACAAGAATAAATAGCTTTTATTAAGACTCAGCTCTTTATATACACTGATTGTGTTGGACGCTCTTCCAGGTTTCCAAGGTATCCAGGTCAAATATCTAGACTTGCTCTTAAAACTCACAGCCTAGAAGAGGAGAAAGACAAATGTGTGATGGGATAAGGGTGGTGGTGGGGGGCAGAACTCTCTTCAATCCTAAGGTCACATGACAAGCACTGCCAAATTTTTTTCGAAATCTCTTTCCTACATTGTCTAGGCTCTGACAACCAATATTCAACCCTCAGCTTCTATAAGACTGGTCTTGTAGACTCACCTAGGAGTGAAATCACATGGCATCGGCTACTCTGTGCCCGCTTCTGTCCTTATGTTCTTCTGTCCCTTATGTTCTTCAGGCTCGTCTGTACTGCTGCAAGTGACAGTGTTTTACCCTTTTCATGACTTGCTTTTGTGCTGCTGACATCAGCAACACAGACGATATCTTCATCATTCACCCACAGGCCTAACAAGAGGCTCTTCAGTGGGTAGAATGTTAAAGTTAGATAAGAGGAATAAATTCTGGTGTTCCATTACATGGTAGGTTTATAGAACAGTAGTCATGACATATTTCAAACAGCTAGGAGAAATGATTCTGAATATTTTTAACACAAAGAAATGCTTTAAAGTAATTAATAAGGTAATCACATTGATTTGATCATCATATAATGAACATGTACCATGGCACATTCCATAATTAGGTACAACTGAACATCAACAAAAGGTAAAAACAAAACAAAAAATATTCCAAGTCCAGGTGCCACCTTAAATGAGTTGTATGCATAAATAGGAAACATTTTAGACAAATATGCATTTTCTTCTCTTGACAGTATTACTTAGATTAGATCTAACAATACCGAAACTAGAGGTGAAACAGCAAAAAAAAAGATTTTACGAACCTAATCATAGAGGGATTTTTAAAGAAATTTTTCAAAAAATTAACATATGCTTAGGAGATAGAATTAATAGGATTTGACTACAGTAGAGTTTGGTAAATAAGAAATGGAAGGTCATACATAAACTACTTCTCATTCCTGTTTACCTTCAAATGAAAATAAATAGAGTAGGATCTAAAATCCTGGCCTGTTTGTGTCAGAAAATGAACGTGGGGCCAGCGATATAGCTCAGCAGTCTAAAGCGCCTGCTTAGGCAAGCTTAGGCAAGCATTCAGGGACGACAGTTTCATCTCTGTCACCACATGCCACGCCAGCCCTACGCTCTGGGTGGGATGAGCAGGCTACAGAAAGGACAAAACAAAACCGACCAAAAGAAACTGCACTTGGGAAGAACAAATGTGTCAGAGGTAAAATTGCTCAAGGGGGTATGAAGTGAGTGCTGATCATTGTAATTTGCTAAATCATAAGATTTCATGTAACCCAAAATATGTTCTATGAAAATCTCATTAGAATTACATGGAACCTAGAGCTTAAAACTTTCCTACTGAGCAAGTGTGATGCACGCTTTGCATCTATTTAGGTGAGCTATAGGAACTGTGATAGCCAATTTCCTTATATTACTGCAGTTAAATTGTTATTGGAAAGAATGTGCGATATTGCTCAGATTTTTCAGTGACCTCAGTCCCGTAGCTTTCAAATTCTCATGTGATTTTCATGTAAGTGGTAATTCTCCTTTGATAGGAATTTTCATTAAGTTCAGCTAGTGAAGTATAACTAGTGTACTTTATTGGTATAATATTGATTTTCCTTCACATATGTAATTTTCTACAACTTTATATGTTATATTTTTATGCTTTACATATCCCACACAATTAAATATTGACTTGTGTTAGCGTCAGGCATACCATGGTATTGTTATTGTTCATCAAAATTTTTATTTTAAAATCTGTTAATTTTATTGAATAATGGTGTTAAAATCCACTCTGGGATCTTGTATTTAATACATCTTTGCAATTTGGAATCTAATATAGGCGAGCGGTAGTGGGTGTAGCTGAAGGAGTGGGCCTACAGGCCAAACTCCTCAATGTTTTAAATGATATGTTCTTCTATTTGTTCCAGAGCCTTTCACCAGGAGTCCTCAAATTTGCTGATTAACATTTAGACCATGATTTTCCTAAAATTTAAATTCAAAATCATACTTTACGTCAACTTTCACTGACTGGATAGAAATGAGAGATGGAAGCAGTGCTTCCTGCCAGCACAAGCTTGAGGGTCATGCAGGGGACATCACTACAGCTAACAGTGAATAGTGGTGCACTTAGCTCTGTGGGGTGCTGCTCTGTTTACCGGACACCACCCACCCCATGAGATCGTGAATTCAGCAGTCCTTAGACATCAACCCCACTTCACAGATGAAGACCCTGAGATGCAAAGTGATGAAATAACTTGGCAACGTCACAGAATTAGCATGTGGAAATTCAGGCTTCACATTTGAGCCTTGTAACCTGCTCTTAAACTCTGTCCTCTCCAATTTAGTATTCTGACACTTTCTGCAGGGAATTTATGGAGTTAAGACTAACAAAAATAAGACAATTATAAAGATGCTCTTTCCAATATCATATTACCTTTTATAATTGTTGGAAATGTTAAGAAAAGTAAAAAAAAAAAAAAAGAAAAATCAATAAAAGGTTCACATTAAGAAGAGATGATGGTTAAGACCAAGTTAAAGCAAGACCTATTAAAACAAAAAAAATGTAGCTTTTGTATCTTACAAGGTGAGTCAATTTGCCTCAGAATTTACCCTGAAACCATGTACAGCAGTTTGTAGATCTTTTATCAGTGTCAGTCATCTGGATAAGTCATGGGCATTTCTTGATCAATTTGCTCTCTGTGAAAGCCTGAGAGAAGGTTTTCTCTCTAGGTGACTCTCCTTAGGCACATGATATGTCATTGATCACATTCCTCTGTGGCCCCATGAACTCCTTGATAGGAAATTTGGGGTACCACTGAGCTACGTTATGTTATAGCACAGATTTTCTTATGTCCTGATTCCTCACTGACCTTGAAGGGCTAGGGCCAAAATATTGGCTATCCTTATAGCCCTTCTTTTTCTCTAATAGTTTGGTCTTCAAACTTACATTGTTAACTATCCAGAAGAGAAGCTTAATGTTATTCTTCCCTGTAGTGATCCAGCAGAAAAGTCTAAGTACAAAGTATAAAAAGGAAATCCACATTAATATGCTAAGCTATGAAAGTGTCCACTCAACAGGCTCAGATATTTCCAGTTGTACTTTTAAACCAGTACTATTATGAACTATTAGACTATATATACAGCTACTTCCTCTTTGTTCACTGAGAAGAAAAATTTGTACTAACAGTGTTTAGACAAGGTATCATGCATGCATTTTGTACTCTGAAGAACTGCTACAAAGACAACACTGTGCAATGTATTATTTATTGCAATGGTCCTAGTATCCTATTGTGAAACACTTTAACTCCTATTTCTTTTCATTGAAATGATTTTTTCTTTAAAAAAAAAAAAAAAGAGAGATTAAGGGCCCACAATGTAGCTCAGTGGACTAAGCGCTTGCTTAGGTAAGCACAGGTGCCAGGGTTTGATCTTTGGCACTGCAAGCCATGCTGGTCATATTCCTAGGGTGCACTGAGCCAGCACTGGAGTCTGGGGGTGGTGGTGCATGCAGGCAAAAATCAGGAGGATCACTATGAGTCTGGGATGTGTAGTGAGACCCTGAACACACACACACATACACACACACACACAGACACACACACACACACACACACACACACACCTTGAGAAGAGATGAACTGAACTTTGAAAGTGTTGGATTTCAATCCAAACCTTGCTTCTTAGAGCTATGTGAATTAGAGCAAATAACTTCATTAATCACTATTGTCTGAGAAGTCATTATTCTCTTGTAAGGGTTATTTCTTTAGGAACAATAGATGTTACACGTAGATGAACAAGTAAATAGTAATTTCTATTTGATCTAGTAATAAATTATTACTATTAGTAACAGTTACTACTAGTGATAGTAAATGATTTAAGTTTCTTGGAGGAAAAAGTAAATCTAAGATATAATGTTACATGCTTTAGAGAGCAGGAAAGAAAGCAGAGACGAAAAAGCAAAGGAAAGGACATGCTTCTGTGTCCACATCTTGCTCTACCTAACTAGTGTGGTAGAGATCCTCTTTTGAGAAAGGGGAGAATACGTAGAGACTTTACTGAGATTCTTTGAAGACAGAAATGGGTCAAATTAGATTTGAACTCTGTTTAAGAGAGGAATATTTACTTTGATTTTGCATGGAAAGATATTCAGATATAATTATCTCATTAAAGTTTAAGAATAACCTAGTTTTCAAGTTTTAAAAACAATACTTCTACTAGGTTAAATAAACATTTTAAGGGGTGAATTTATCATTAAGACACTATTTCATTCATCTGAGTACTTTGTGTTCATTTTCTGTATAAGTGTATGATATAAATGAAAGATTTGGCCTTTTGGAAGACAAATAAATTTCTGAGGCTTTATATAACTACCCATGCCTATTTATATTAGTGAATGTACTAATTTTAAAAAATGTACTTTGAAATTATATAAAATAACACATGGATGAGAAAGCACTCCAGTTTTCTGAGATATTTTCATTCTCTATGTGGGATTGAAGGTTGTTTCTGTGAAACTCAAGTCCACCTGGATATTCACAGTGTTACCTTATTTTCATATAGGGTGTTTACAGAGTAAAGAGGAAATCATACTGGCGGGTACTCTGAATCCAGAAGAAAAGACAGTGAATGAAGGCAAATGACAACAGGGGCAGGAGTGACACAGCTGCAGATGAGGACCAGCAAGGGTCATAGGCAAGAACTGGAGCTATGAGGTCATCAGGCCCAAGGCATGCAGAGGGATGTGGTCTTACCTGCACCTTAATCACAGGTGTCTAACTTCAGACCTGTAAGTGAATTGATACCTATTGTTCCGGGGCTCAAACTCAGGACCTTGCCTGTGTCAAGGAGGCATTTGATACCTATTGTTTTAAAGTACTCATTTTGTGGTGATTCGTTATGGCAGACTTACCAAAGCCTCTCTGCTCTTTGTTTGCATATTCCCTATTTTGGGTTTCTCCACAGTCCACACTGTGGTCATTGCGTGGACAAACCTTAAAAGGTTCTGTCTGCGAATATGGACTTCTTACCTCCTTTTAAATGACTTCAGAGAGAGAGATTTTGATTCTCTGATTCAGTGTTTGCCTCAATCCTTATTGTAACTTTCATAAAATACTATGCTATTACCTATCTATATTATTTAAAGTATTTGTGGCTGATTTAATAGTTTAATCATTCTCTACTTTCATGTAATCTTTAAAACACTTGTTTGTAGTGCTACAAACAGATTGGACACATAACACAAGGCTGAGCTATGATGTGGGGAAAAAAATGAAATTTATCTTGATTTTTTTTCTTGCTTTCCAGTTCTGAGAAAATTTCTTTCTTTTTTTTAGGGACAGCTCAGCCTGCCCTGGGGGTGGGGCTGGCACAGCATGTGGTGCCAGGGATCTAACTGCAGTCTCTGAGGTTGCCTAAGCTTTCCTAAGCAGGTGCTATAGACCACCGAACCATCTCACCGGCCCCCTGAGACAACTTCCATGTACACTGAAAGTTAGTATTGATCAGGTTGCTTCACATTAACATGTCCTTTGGAATACTGCTGTGTAGCTCAGAGGAGGGAATCCAGAGAGTGGCCCTCACAAAACTCAAAAGAATTCAGAGTTTCCAAGTATGATTTCCTGTTTCCCATAGGAAAATATGATGGAAATGTATTGTCCTATGTTTGCACAAATGTAACAGATGTTTAATAAGATTCACTGGTCAATCCCAGATCCATATGTTCTTAGAAAAATGCTGGAAGTGTAACTTAAGGCTAATAAAGTCATCAGAATTTTTTTTTTAGAAAGAGAGAGAGAGAGGCTCATGCAGTTCATGCTGGCCTTGAACTTTATATGTGTCTTTTGGCTGACCTGCAGACTCACAACCCTCCTAACTCAGCCTGCTGAGTGCTAGGAATACAGAGATACCTTCTGCAAAATGAATTTTATTGCTACATTTAAGGCACACATCATAATCACGTTCATTATTGGAAGTTTGTACTTGCGAGTGGTATTTCTTGATTATTATTTCCTTGACCTTGATCCTCCTTTCCACCTCTTTCCTCCCCCTTATTTGCAAATGCTCTATTTCCATTTTTCTTCCTGTTATTTTCCCCCTTCGTTCCTTTTCTCCTCTCTCATTTCTCCCCTTCTCATCTGAACATTCTTCTTATTATCCGGTACCTGCTACACATTTTGGCCATCATTTAACCCTTCAGTTTCTCTCATGAAAGAAACAACGAGATATTGAACACATGTTTTCTATTTATTTTATTAAAGAGCAAGAACTCTTGTTTTGAAGGACTATCTTAAAGCCAATATTTTTATTGCACCACTACATGTCATAAAATTGAGTAATTGGTTTCTTTATTCTTGATTTTGTTACTTATTGTAGACTTCAAGACATCAAGTCAAGACAAAACATTAAGAAAATTTTGAAATGTTAAGGACAACAAAGAATAACCCGTAGAAAATGGGAATGAAGACTCTCAAGTGATATACTATCTTTAATATTAATTTAATGATTATTCAGAAGTCCACAATCCCATCCTAATGGTAAGATTTGTACATTAAAAAACTCTTTCCATTTACAGCATACAAAAGACTCTATCTATCTATCTATCTATCTATCTATCTATCTATCTATCTGTCTGTCTGTCTATCTTTCTACCTATCTATTTATCTATCTATGAACCTATCACCTGCCTATGTGCTCACCTACCTATTTCTTTATATTGTCCAACTGCTTTACTGGGGGTCATCTCCCAAAATTCCAAAACCATTCTTGTTTTCATAAGTTTTTTTTTTTTCTGTTGTAAGTATTTACCAATCATTCACTTCACAAATTTGAGCATGTATTAATTGATGCCAACATAAAATCAATTTCTTCCCATCTGTTTACTTTTTAATGTCACATTTTTCTTAAAGACATACAGTATTAAAAACACTAGCACTGTCTTTGCCATTCTGTGGACAGTGGCAGGACCGTGCTGTGGCTGCTCAGATCCAGTCTCAGCCAGTCCTTGCATCCCTCACCTCATTGTTGCAATCAGAGTCCCCACCTGCTGGGATGAAGCCTTCCTGTGCTGTCCACCCAGCCTCCTCTAGGTCTTCTCTCAGAAGCCATCTTCCCCATAATCTCTGTTCTGCTTACAACGGCACATTCCCTGTTTCACAGATGACTCTCTCTTCTTCTCATGTTTCAAAATATTGTACCTTATTTGCATTTTTCTTCTCCAGTTATTTCTCTACCAAGGCTCCCTTAGAGCTTTTCTTCTTTTGATTTACAAGTGCAAGAGTACCTCAAGGACAAAACAATATTTTTTTATTTGTTACCTTTTTATGTTATCTCAGGACTCTTACTCTTTACTATGGATCTAACGATAGTTTAGACATGCAAGGTAATGAAAATCCCAATTAACTGAATACAAGGATGATATTTATTTATTTATTTATTTATTTATTTATTTATTTATTTATTGTCTTTTTGAGACAGGGTCTTTCTATGCTGTTCAGGCTGGCCTTGAGCTCACTTTTGTAGCCCAGGATGGTCTCCAACTCACACCATTCCCCCTGCCTTAGCCTTCCAAGTGCTGGGATTACAGACATGTGCCACCACACCCAGCAAGGATGGTTTTAATATGAATTTATGTATGCAAAATCTCTGTAGATTATGTAGCGCTCTCTTCATTGTAAGACGGATCCTTTTTCACCTTTCCACTTCAATCAAATATAGTGACTTGTTCTTAGTCCTGCAAGGAGGTAATGAGTGTCCACCAATGACATCTTCTGATCCTGTAAAAGTATTAATGAACAATTCCTGTTCACCTAACTGCTGTGCTAAAAAGGGCAGAGACATTCTTTCTAAATAGATTTTACATAATCTAAATGGTCGTCAAATTTATTTTTTCTTGCTGAGTAGCTTTGGCAGGTTATTCCATTACTCAAAACTCAAGAGTTCTCTCTGTCTCTGTCTCTGTCTCTGTCTCTGTCTCTCTCTCTCTCTCTCTCTCTCTCTCTCTCTCTCTCTCTCTCTCTCTCTTCTGTTACACAATAAAGAAAGCAAAGGGGGAAGCAGACCAAAGATATTTCCTTAATATATGTATGAATACACACAAGCATAGTATTCAAAACAAACTAAGGAGGAAATACTTGCCTTTTGTATCTTCCAAGGCCACTCAAATTCCCTCAGGATTTACCTTGAAACCATATACAGTGCTTTATAGATCTGTTGTCAGTGTCAGCCATCTATATGAGTCATGACTATTTCCTCACAAATTTGCTCTCTGTGAAAGCCTGAGAGAATATTTTCTCTCTAGGTGACTCTTCTTAGGCACACAATAAATCATCAATCTCTTTCCTCTGTGGCCCCAAAATCTCCTTGAACAGAAACTTTGGGACACCATTGAGTAGTAGGATGTTACAGCATAGGTTCTCTTATGTCCTGAGTCCTCACTGACCTTAAAGGGCTAAAGCCAAAATATTTGCTATCCATCCAGCCCTTCTTTTTCTCTAATTTTTGGTCAGTAAACTTCCTCCAGAAGAGAAGCTTAGTGATACTAATACTCTATGACAGATACTTGAGCTTAACATCATTGTCTTTCTGCATATCAAACATCTTTTTTTTTAAATTTTATTTTATTTATTATTTTTATTCTTGTTTCAGAACCTTTGTTTATTCATTCATTTTTATGGCCAGCTCAGCCTGCCCCGAGGGCAGGGCTGGTGCAGCATGTGGTGCGGGGGATCGAACTGCAGTCCCTGAAGCCGCCCAAGCTTTTCCAAGCAGGTGCTTTAGATCACTGAGCCATCCCTCCAGGCCCCTGCATATCAAACATCTTAAATCACATTGCTCAGAGAAGAAAATTCAATAAGCCTATAAAGATATGAAGAAATGCTCCACATTGCTAGATATTAGGGAAATGCAAATTCGAACAACACTTACATACCAGCTCACCCAGAAAGAATTTTTGTAAAGACATGAAGCAACAACAAATGTTGGAGAGGCTGTGGGGGAAAAGGAACCCTTCCCCACTGCTGGTGGGAATGCAGATTGGTGCAATCATTATAGAAAACAGTAAGGAGACTCCTTAAAGAACTAGAACTGGAAATCCCATTCAATCCAGCTATACCCCTATTGAGAATTTTCCCAGAAGAACTGAAAATATCATATCATAGGGATATCTGTACACCTATGTTTATATCAGCACAATTTCTGATAACTGAACCTTGGAAACAACCAAAATACCGATCATCTGAAGAATGGTTGAAAACATGTGGTATTTCTATACAATGGAACATTACTCAGCTATAAAGAATGATAAATTAGAAGACTTTATATCTAAGTGAATGTATATTGAAGATATACTCATAAGTGAAATAAACCAGACCTATATGTATAAATATCACATAGTCTCCCTAGTGTAAGAACTCAAAAGAAGAAATAAAAATGGAAAGACCTAAAACTCTTATTTATTATGTGAGAGCCGGTTCTTAATAATTTCATTGATATCAGTGGTAATGATTTGCTGTAATTTATTGGAACAGTTTTTTATTGTTGTAACAAAATATTTTTTACTATTTGTATTAAAATATATCAATGCATTAATACAAAAATATCACCTTACAGGCATACATAAGTCTTAATATATCACAATTTCTTCATCTTAAATTACAGGATTAAAGATGCATCTTAGTGACTACTAATTTCTTTGAAATGCATTGTAATTACCTTTATCATTCATGCTGCATGACATTTAGTATTTTCTAAATCTCAGCACAACCTACTTTTTAACCTTTATCACTTTGATAGGTGATAAACATCTCCTTAGCCTTATGTTCTTCTTGCAAATTAGGTAGTGATATTCAAACTTTACCATAAATTACCACAAAATCATTTTGGACCCAGGAAAGTAGTTTAATTATAAATAAAACTCATTTAGTCAACATTAAGCATGCAGTTATGTAGCTTTTACTGTAGCATACATATACTCTATATGAGTTAAGCATGTTATATTGAGTTGAGTCTATATTAATAAATTTATTTTTTAAACTAGGGATTAAACTTATGGTTTTTGAATTGTGTGTGTGTGTGTGTGTGTGTGTGTGTGTGTGTGTGTGTGTGTGTGTGTGCAGGGTTTCACTATGCAGTTTGGAATCATAATGATCCTCCTGATTTTAGCCTTTCCAATGCTGGGATTACAGGCATGCACCACCACACCTGGAATCTATTGCTGGCTCAGTGTGCCCAGGGGTGGGGCCAGCATGGCATGCAGTGCCAGGGATGAACCCTGGGCCCTGTGCTCCATTAAGCAAGTACTAGTCTGCTGAGCTTATACCACTGGCTCTTCAAGATTTATGTATTCTGCTATATCCCTAGACATTTTAAAGCTTTTATTTAGTGAAGGTTTTGCTAAGTTATTAAACTTCCCAGTCTGTCTTTGAACTTGTAATCTTCCTTCCTCAGCCTCCCAGACTGCTTGGCTTACAGGTTTGAGACATCACTCCTGGCTTAATATTTAATCTTAAATTATATTGTTATTTATTTCAGGGAATTTTACTTCACATTTAGTACATCAAAATGAGTTGCAGATTGCACTAGATAAAATGTATGTTTAGTTTGGTAGATATTATGCCCACAAGCCTTGTTATTGAAAGACCCTTCACTACTTTTAAGCTAAATTCTAGGTCTAGCAAATTTCAAAATCAAAACCATTAAATATACTACTATGAATTCTTTCCAAAATGCGAGAGTGAGCATCTCCTTATAGCATCTTCCTTAAAACATATTGATTCTTTTAGTTGCTTGCAGTCTTTGTATTAGTTATCTCAAGTGCTAAATTTTATTTGCTGAGAGATTTTGTTTTAATCTTATTCTGAAACAAGTGAAAAAAAAAGTGAAATATAGGCAAACCAAACATGGAGAATTTTATTAGCCATGTGGAGATAACTAAAGTTACATTTATCATTGGTACACTATTTACTTAAAACATGTCATATCCATGTCATAGGAAAGATTTCTCAAGTTGCTAGTTAATTAAATCTCTTAATTTTCAATTAGGATAAAAAGGAATGATAAATGTAAGAAAATACTACACATTTTCTTACAGAAACTTTTAGACAGAACATGGAGCTGAGGATTTATGAAAATGATAATAAAATTATTCTGACAATGGTAACACAAATACACTGTGAACATCATTTGCCTTGACAGAAGTAGGATAAATAATTATATAATTTAAGAAAGAGTTGAAACGAAAGAAGTAAGCATATTTATTTTAGAGGCGACATAAAAAGATTAACCAGCATGGCCACTATCACAGCACTAGTAAGTGACAAGAAGCAGGATACATCCAAGATCATCAGCTTCCCAGTTCATGCTACAAAGTATTATAGACCACAGGATATACATTAAATACAAAATGTATGTCCTAAAAGTATGAATTCGATCTACACAGTAGATATCAGTCTTGCAAAGTGGCTGCAGAAGTTTGGAGGCAAATTCCAGAAAGAACTGGAACTACTGTCACTGCATATGGAAAAGAAAAAAAACAACAACAACAACAACTTGTTCTAATTTTGGTGAAACATAGGACTGAATCTCTGCTCTCCGAAAGAAAACAAAGCAAAAATATTTTGAAAACCAAAGTAAAAAGGCCCCAAAACTGAGGCTAAGAGCAATATCTTTTTAAAAAAAAAAATCATTTACTGGTGTACATTCCTAATACATAATAAGCACACCCACCGTTCTGAATTGGTACAGATTTATGTCATGTTTGTCCTGTTTATTTTCCATCTCTCTCATTCTCTCCTCATCCTCAGATCCTCTTCCCTTCTCCACATTTCTTCACATCTCTAATTATTTTTCCTGATGTGACATAGCAGCTGTAACATACTCAGTTATAATGATAAAGTGAAACTTACAGCTAAGTGCTCAGTCGAGTGAATCCATTAAAGGCTCACTGTGTGTTAACAGGTACTGTGAAGCACCATCCCACCCTGCCTATTAGAAGCACATTCGAAGGTTGTCAAAGCCCAGTGGCACAGAGGCCTATGGTGGAATGTTCCAGACCTTCCACTGGTGTGGATAACTTTGTTCAAGCCGAGGGAGAGCAACTAAGCATAGCATGTAGCTCCCCTACATCCAAATAAATGTTACCAGGGGTGTGACCCTCTGCCTGCTTTGCCTCTGCTATGGCAAACTGCAGACACAGGCTGAGGTGTCTAATTCCCCAAAGCAAGTCTTGCTTGGAGAGCCAAGCTTTTTGCACTAGAATGATAGAATTAAGCACTAAACATTTGGGCTGGACAAATAGCTCAGTGGATTTGCGACTGGGAATGGTGGCATACGCGTGTAACCCCAAATTTTGGGAGGCTATGAACAGGTGGATCACTATAAGTGTGATCTAGTTATGAGTATCCCAACACCCTGTAGACGCTTCCTTAAAATACAGAGAGAAAAAAGAAAGAAAGAGAGAAAGAAAGAGAGAAAGAAAGAAAGAAAGAAAGAAAGAAAGAAAGAAAGAAAGAAAGAAAGGAAAAAGAACTAAACATTAGCTAGAGCAATAGGATATCAAAATTAACCTGTTATGACGGTGCTGTCTGGCATTGTATCCTGAATAATCCACCTATATCTTCTTTCTTCACGAAGTTGTCAAGAAAATTCTTGAGCATATCAACAACTAATTAACAGTGATGCTCACAGATCACAGAGGGATGACTGATTGTCTTCAAGGAGGATGTTTGGCTGTTCCCAGAATCTCCTGAGTTTCCATGAGGTCTTGCTCAGGAGATTTCCAGGTGTAGCAGTACACTGTGAAGCTCCCAATCATGAGGTCAAGAGGATTGACTTACAGAGAGATTTCAGCTCCTACATCATTTTGACAGATCTATGTGTAATATGGTACCTTTTTGCAAGACAAGGAATAAATGGGGGAAAATGTTAAATGTTATCCTCTAGCTAAACACTGTCCAAGAGAACTATGTCAGCTGTGTACATCATTTAAATTATTTTACTATCTACCCTCAAAAAGGCAAAAATAAACCAAAAAAAAAAAGGTAAAAAGAAAGAGAAAACTCATTCAAATAATGTATTCTACTTAGCCCAATAAATTCAATAGGGAGCACTTCAACAGGTCATCAGTGTAAGGCTTTGTTAATTTCACACAAAGTCTCTGAGATCTAGTATGCATTTAAATCTTTTTTTTTTTTTTTTTTTTTTTTTTTTTAGACAGGGT
>PVJA010000811.1:51989-127738 GCA_004027025.1 Myocastor coypus | reverse complement strand
ATGCCCAACCTGTACGTATTCAAGACTGTTGAGCTGAAATTAGGAACTGTGGTGAGCCCACTCACACCATTATCTTGTTGGTCTTTTAGAAAATGCTTTGCAGTTGACAAATGAATGCGCCTGCAAAATAAGGAAGTGATAGACCTAAGATCCAAACCCAGTCTCCTCCTTGCCTCTGGAGATGAAGCAATGCTGTAGGCAAGGAGATTGCCCGGGAGACCGCTGTGTAATTCAAGGAAGAAGAATGAGCTCCCGGAGTAAGACGACAGGAGTGATGGAGAGAAGGATGGAGCTGTTGAATATCAACAAGTGCCACTGGGAATACTCTTTTGGATAACTGGTTGCATATGAGAGGAGGGGAAGAGGAAGTGCCAGCTTGTTAAGGCTGGGTTTCTGCATCTGACTTAAGCAACTGAGTTATCCAGAATGCTAGAAAGAGATTCACATGGGACTTCATAACCTGAAATTGAAGTTCTCAACTTTTTATCATTGGAATCAACAGTACACGGCAAGGAAATAAATAGCTTTAAAAAGGAGAGAGCATTAGCCAATATTACATTACATTTGGCACAGACGTCAGGTGATAGTGATTTAACAACTGGTACTGAAGATAAAATGCTGTCAAAATTTTAGGACTGTGCTTGTACTGGAAAATCCTACTACAACTACAGAAAAAGAAGCACAGATACTTAATTCAGTAACCTTGGATTTACAGTGGATACCATACCAAGCTTCTGCGTGCTTCATACGTTTTTCCAAAGATACCCACTCATCTCGGTTATGACAAACAAAATATCAGAGAACTGTCCAGAACTTCAGAGTTATGTACTTGTCTTTAGATTTGGAAGAATCCAGTGCTTGGACTTCTGATTTAGAGGGCCCCCTAGAGAATGATGGTATGCCATGTATTTTGGAAATTTAATCTCTTTTTTTTTTCTTTTTTAAAGACAGGGTCTTCTGCCTGGCAAGCTCAAAGTCCTGAGTTCAATCCCTGGTACCACAAAATAAATAAACAAATAAATAAATAAATAAATAAAGACAGGGTCTTGCTACTAAGTTCAGGCTGACCTTGAGCTCACTTTTGTAACCCACACTGGTATCAAAATTTAATTTTAAAAATTAAAAAAAATCACTAAGATCTAACTCTTTTCAAATTATGTCATTAACTATAAAATGAAGGATTTGAGAGGTAACTATGAAAAATCTTGTAGGCTTTCAGGATCTCACAATCTTTTCACAGGTACTACCAACCCATGGAGAATAACTAGAGTTAAAAAAAGAAAAAACACAAATAATTATCCTGGAGTTTATGATTGTGTTCTTTACCATTTCTCACCATTTATCATATCATGGAAATATTTTCTTAAAAAATCTTTTCAATAAAAAGAGCTATTAACTATATTTGATCCTGGGTCATATTTATTTAATTTGACCTGAAATGTGTCTTCCTAGAAATGTATACCTATTTAAAAAGTTTATAGTTTACCATCTTTAACAATTCGTATGAAGAAACTGCAGATAACTACAGGTGCCACTAAATGGAGGAAAGAGCTGTGAGCATTTTGACCAATCATGGAGACCACTTGCAACATCAGTAAGATTTGCTATAGTTTTCCACGAGTAGTCCCAGGTTGGTCTGACTGATGTACTTGGTCTCTGCTCAGCATTCCTGTTCTTTACTTATTTATACCATCAAGCATTAGAAATGTGACGCTGGACCAAGACGAAAGCGTGCAACCAGGACATGGAAAGTAGACCATGATAAGGTCCTGCAAATTTGAATGTCATGTGGGGGGAAGACTATTTTCTACCCTCTCTAAGTGAAGAAATTTTATTGAGCATTACCTAGTTCTAAGTGGTATGAAATAAAATTGTAATTTATTCGTAATTATATATCCAGGACTTATGTGGGTGAACTTTTACTGTTTGCTCAAAATGTTGTCTTTTCCTGGGCTCTGGTGCTCTGAACTCACTTTCTTTTAAATTCTGCTGACCTTTGTGCCCACCGGAATTCTCTTGTACCTTGCGATATGTAGGGTGAAGTTGGACCCATATTTTTAATTTTACTTTGACACCAACATCTGTTTTATGCCCTTTTCATATACTATTACCCACCTTAAAAGAAATCATCTGCTAAAATGGAATAAAATTGAGAATAAGAATTTGATGACAGTGAATGTCTGGCAGTCAATTTGTAGGATACATACACAGTGATTATCCAGTAACTGGTACGTGTCTATGAATGGATGACCTCTTTACACAAACTTCACATGGTGTACATGACTATTTGTAAATTTTTTTAAAGAGTTGTATTGCATCATTATTTATGTGTAAATCAGGGCCTGTGAGATAGTTCAGCAGACAAAGCGCCTGCTTAGGCAAATGCAGGGGTCAGGGTTTGATCCCCAGCACCACATACTGTGCTGGCCCTGCTCCCAGGCACACTGAACCTGCCACCGAGGCTGGGTGTTGGGGCACAGGCCTACAATCCCAGCTCTGGGGAGGCTAAAAACAGGAGGATCACCATGAGTCTGAGCTGCATAGTGAGACTTTGTACCAAATACTTTAAAAACAAATAAATAAAAGGAAAAGGAAATGTACCTATCATCCATTTGAATCTAAATCTTTCTGATGTGTTAATGTCAAATTCCATTATATTAAGATATGGTGCTCATTATTATTATGTTATGAGGATTATAGGACATATTTTTATGAATAAATATGAAATTATCATGCATATCTTTAAGTCAATCTTGATTTCTGTCTTGATGTTTTCTATACACAGTTTTCTGATTTTCCTTTGGTCTGGTCTACCCATGTATAATCGTTCTGCTTATATCAACTGAGGCATAAGCAAAGAGTTGTCAATGAGTCATTTTTATTCTTGTTTTGATTCATTTTCTTATGCTTATTGCACTATATAATTCTTTAAAGTTCCTTTTAAAAACCTATACTGAAGCAATGTATTTACATTCAACTTTTAGAAATTTTTATAAGACATTACTTGGACTTAACTTTCCACTTTTGTGGAATATGGATGCATAGCACATTTGCTATCATTCCATGAGCAAAAATGCTGATAATGAAGGGAGCTCCTGTTTCTCCACTGAGTCTGAATCATATAAAATAAGAGTGTGCAATTAGAAATTTTAGGGGCACTATGCAAACACAGTTAAACCCAGGGTTTTAGTGATTCAAATCATAAACCGAAGCTCAAAATGGAAAAGGCAATTCAAGAGTAAAACATTCTATGAACTGATGAAATATGAAAAATAAAAACACAGGAGAATAACCAACCCCAGTGCCAAAATTATGTCAATCATGCCAAAACTCTTCAATTTGGAAAATTCAACACAGAAGACTAAGGTCTTACCCAGAACATGCATCTCTACTTTCAAATTGTGTTTCTGTTCTCTGAGATTTATCAACTTGTTCTAAATTAAATCTATTTAAAATATACCATTGCTCTTTATGACACTGGAGAAATAAATAGTTTAACTTCCTTAAATTGTACACAGCAATGTAATGGCTGTAAGTTTAATACTAATGACTATATAATGTCATATGTAGCATTTCATTATAGAGCTATCTAGCGTTAGTGTGCTTGTGCATCTCCCACTTAGGTATAGAAAGGAGACCAATTCCAAAGATATTTGAAAACTCCATTCATTTGTCAATAAAATAACATACTCAGTGAAGATACATGAAAATGCAAGAAGGGATTGTATTTGTTTCTCATTTGGATCATGATAAGGTAGGTGTCTACTAAATTTGTATTAAGGTGAATGAAAAAGCCTACTTAGAAGTTTTTGAAACTTGAGTTAGCCAGTGTTTTCCTGGTTTTAGCACCCTCCACAAAAAAAAAAAAAAAAAAAAAAAAAAGAGTAAGAAAGAGAAAAGAAAGAAATCATGAAGTTTCATAAAATGCATACAAATGTATGTGGAAACAATTGGAATTATACATGTCACAGAGATCATTTAGAATTACACATGTTTTAGATTTCAAATAAAAATTGTATGTATAATTTTATGAATCATAAAATTAGCATCACTTTTTCATGCTGATTTTTTCACAATATCTATTAATATGCTCTAATTTTCACATATTGTCCTTGTTTCATTGTATTAGGCAGTTATACTTGATGTTTAGTACAGTATCATTTTCTGTAAAGTGTTTGAATTAAAGAAAATCAACAGTTTCTGAGTGATATCGTAAATCTAAATGCAGGAAGGCATTGAAGTTAGAAAAATAGAGTACAGTGGATGATGTCGACTTTTCAGAAGTAATGTTTAAGTATTTATTTCCTCTAATATATTTAAAGGTAGAATGAATTTCATTATGAAAGCACTAGTTAATATTATGTAGAATAGTGACATTAAAAAATCCATAAAAGTACATAGAATATCAAATAATATGCACTGGTCATAACAGATTCTTTCCTAAATTTATAATGTGTAATTCTTAGAGAAAGGTGTCTCTTAGTTTTCAAAATGGAGTATATCATAACTCATTTATTATACCATAGAACATTTAGCTTATTTAAATACCTTCCATTTCAAATTAATGAACTGAAAGACATTACTGTCTATCTTGGAAATATTATAGAAATAATAATTCAATACTCAATAAACTTTCAGAGACAATTTGCAGTTTCAATTTAATCATGTATATTTAAACTCATATATTATGATTATGTGTTACTTACTAAACCAAACATCTATCAGGTAAAGAGCAGAACAGTTTTATCATGCTAGATTAGAAATATTTCAGTTCTCTTCATATTGTATGTTTCAAATGTTCAGAAGAATGGCAACTTTAAAGAGAATCATTATGAATCTCAAAATATTTAAACATTAAACCTTTGGTGTACTTAGAATAAATTGTGTCCTTAAATTAAAACGTTTTAAGAGTAAAATTTCTTTTTTTTTTTTTTACTATAAATATCAATTCACTGCAGCAAAGAAATGATAAGTACGTGATCTCACTAAATTTAAAGAAGCTGGGACATATTTAACGGTATTTTGCTTATGTACATTATGAGAGTTTAAAAGTTTACATTGTCATATTAAGCCAAGTTTTTGTAATATACTAATTGTTACTAAAACCTTACGTGATGTATTAGGTCTGCTATAACTTTTGAAAGAAAAACTACATTTTACATACTGGATAAATATATGATATACAGTTTTAAATGACTTTGATATAGAAAGGTTATGATAGGCGTAATAGTCACCATTTTACTTAATATAATTATGAGAGGAGATCTTCCATGATTTGATTTTCTAGATTAAAACACTAAAGTAATTCTTACAGGAAGTGCTAGGTTTGTTTCCTATCATGACGGTTAAATATTTTTTCTGTGGCCTAGAAAATAAAAAGTGAATACTCTTTCAACTCCATATAGTCTAAAAAATTAAAAATTTAAAGGTCTATGTCATAATTAAGACATATTTTCACGTTCAGGAAAAATTTTTAAATCCTATTTAATTCTGCCGTACAACAAGACCTCTTCTTTGCATCTTCAAATCACTGCCTTCTTGCAACTCACATTTGCTTCTCTTGTGCTTTCTATTACAAATGTGGTCTCACTCACTTCACTGATATTAAATGCGTTATGCCTTTAATTAAAAATGACTTTTCCTACTAGCTTGTGTAAATTCTATGACTTTGGAAGAGATTTCTTTCCTTTTTAAGATTTTCTTATTCTTTTCTTTCTTTCCCCCTTTCATTTTCTTTTCCATGTTGCTGCCCTCAGAGTGCTGGAGAGTGACTCAGGCAGGCTGCAGAGAAATTTCTGGACGCCCATGTGTGAGGCAGAGAATGAGAAACAGCACGCACACAGTCTCTGGGCAGGTTCTGGGTGAACTGGCACCTCGCAGACAGGAAGACTTGACGTTCAGCACAAAGCGCTGATCAAACTCCTACCATTCAAGTGGCCACTGCTCAGCCTGCCTCCATGGCAGCGGATGCGAATTGGTCCTTCTGGCGGGGGCCTGCCGCTGGAGCGCTTGGTGAGCCAATCTCGCCTTACGCTTTCCACCACGCAGCCAGTCGAGGGCATCGCACTAGGTGCGTCCGTTTTTCCAGTTGTGGCTCCTGAGGTGGTTGCATCGGTGTCAGCATGAGTGAAACTCTCTCCTAGAATCCATAGGAGAGCTACTGGCGTGCGGGAAGTGTGCTGTTGCTCTTTGTACGTCACCTTTTGATATCAGAGCACACATATTGAACCCATAAACACAAAGAAAATTCAAGAACTATTCTGATATTACAAGAACCTCCCTCCTTTAGTTTTAAAAGAGCCAAGAGTGGGGAGCGGCTGGAAGAAATATACTTAAGATCTCAGTCCTGGACTCCATCCTGTCAGTGCTTAAAACTCCTAAAAATGTGCACCCTGGAGAACACCCAAACACCCCCTTCGAAATCTAAAGCAAGATTTGTTTCCCGAAATATAGGCAAAGAAAGTCTTACCACGCTCAAGGCTTGCGGCAGGCAGGTTCCAGCTCAGCCTCAGACTGAAAAGTTCAGCAGCTGGTGAACAAAAGTTTTAGCTTTTTTTTTTTTTTTTTTTTTTTTTGAACGAAGTCTGCAAAACTAATTTCCCTCAATATAAGGCTCAATTTCCGTTAAAGAAAGCAGCGCTTACAAATCTCAGCATTCCTGATCACCCCCACTCCTCCCCAGCTCTAAGAAATGGGAAACAATTCGATCTTTCACCCGGATGAAAAGGTTTATTTTGAGGGCCCTATTCTGGACTTTGGCTTAAAGGAAAGGAGGGGCACGCGGCAAGGGGCAAGTTCTGCCTAGGGGACACCCCTCCAAGATTAATCAATACTTTGTCCTAATTCAAAGCAGATGTCTAGCCCAGGTTGCTAGACCCATTAATCCCATTAGCAACTTCAAAGACATGGTCACCGTCCTCTGGACACCTGAGACAATGGAAATAGCGGGAGGCCACACTGCTGGCGGCACCTTGGTCAGGGGGAAGGGTGACCACAGATGTTCGCCAGGGTGCAACGCGTCCCAGATCCGACCTGAGGGATCCTGAAGTTCCTTTTGCGCACTACTTTTTGGATTATTATTGCGTGTAAACGACTCAGCTTCCAGCAGACGGTGTAGCCCCCGCAAGGCAAGCGATAACTGAGCCCTCACTACCCCAAATTCATTTTCAGGGATGCGAACTGTAACCAAGGAAACCTGAGGAGCCCCGGCGACCTTAGCTCAGGGGCTACCGAGGCATCCTCTTTCTCAGACTTTGCAGCCTTGCGGTGGGCGAGGGGTGTGAGAAGTTGATGCGGAGGAGAAAGAGGATGAGCTTCGGGAAGGGACTGGGGGGACCTGAACTGATTCCTGAAGGGTAACAGTGAGTAAAACCTACGTGCAGTGGAAGAGAATGAAACTGCGGAGAAACAGCCATGGCCAGGAAGAACTTGAAGGACCACGGAGTAGAAGAAACTACAGCGGAGCCGGGGGTGGGGTGCAGGTGGGGGTGGGGCCCGACGCAAAGGAAAGGAGCGTCACCTGGCCTGGCCCTGGCTGGGGATGCGCCAGAGCCTGCGCCACCATCCTCTCATGCTTTGCCCCCCCACCCCACTCACGCCCCGGGGCCCTCTCCTCTCCGCACTCCACAGCGCCCCTGGCCATCAAGGCGCACAACCCTGCGACCTCAGCAGTGGAGCCTGAAGCTCTCACAGCGCACAGGACTGCAGTCGGGAAGGGCTTGCGCGCTCCGGAGCGCAGCCGGCGGGGACGGCATTGAGAAGAAGTTCTGGGCGGGCAGGCACCAAAGTAGCTCAGAGCGTGCCCTACAATGCCGTCGCTACTGTGCTCCTTCCGAGCTGGGCATGCTCGGGGCTTTCCTGAAGGTGACATTCCCTAAAGGGGACTGACCAACTCTGTTTCCCCAGGAAAGCGAGCGGGTAGGGGTGTGAGTGCGGGCTTGAGCCCGACCCGAGCCGCTGAGCGCTGGGGCAGGACCTAGGCGCCGGGCTGCCACTGCAGGCCGGGCGGGCGTGGGCGCGCTGCGTGCGCCTCGCCAGCTGTGGGAAGTGGAACCGGGAGCGCGGTGGCGAAGACTGAGCGGGAGTTTTGGAGGGAGTTTGCCTGTGGTCAGCGCCGGGCTCCTAAGCCAGCCCCCAGCTCACGTTACACTCTATTTATAACCTCTCCGAGCCATTTCCCGCCGCACGCAGTTCTCTGGGACCACTTTCTTTTGGCTTCAGTCTCTTCCCCTCTAGACATCTGAGTAGCTCGCGGGGAAGCTCCTGCAGGTCCGAGTGTTTATATGCAAAGGAGCCTGGCGGCTGGGGCACAGAACCCGGACCCTCCGAGCTCCGCGGAAAGGCGCGGCTGTCACTCTGGGAGGGAGGACGGTCGCCGAACTTGCAGTGGAAAGTGACAGCGGGTGGTGGTGCAGTTTGGGCCCGAGTCGCGAAGTCTTCTGCCCAGATCCCGAGCCTTGCATGCTATGGAACACCCGCTCTTTGGCTGCCTGCGCAGCCCCCACGCCACCGCGCAGGGCTTGCACGCGTTCTCCCAGTCCTCACTGGCGCTCCATGGAAGATCCGACCACATGTCCTACCCCGAACTCTCCACTTCTTCCTCCTCTTGCATAATCGCGGGATACCCCAACGAGGAGGGCATGTTTGCCAGCCAGCACCATAGAGGTCACCACCATCACCACCACCACCATCACCACCACCACCAGCAGCAGCAGCACCAGGCCCTGCAGGGCAGCTGGCACCTCCCGCAGATGTCCTCCCCTCCAAGCGCCGCTCGGCACAGCCTCTGCCTCCAGCCCGACTCGGGAGGGCCCCCAGAGCTGGGGAGCAGCCCGCCCGTGCTGTGCTCCAACTCGTCCAGTTTGGGCTCCAGCACCCCGACAGGGGCGGCGTGCGCGCCGGGGGACTACGGCCGCCAGGCGCTGTCACCCGCGGAGGCGGAGAAGAGAGGGGGAGGAAAGAGGAAAAGTGACAGCTCAGGTAAGGGCGCGGGGTGCTCCTTCCGTGGGAGCAGGCGGGAGGTGGGGAGAAGGTGGTTTGCGAAGGACAGAAGTCCAGGAAGTTGAGCGGGGTCTGGCTCTCGCCGGCTGCCCGCCGCCAAATCCGGAGGTGCCGCCCTGGCCCTGTTACTTGCGGGCACGCGTCTCACTGCGGGTAACAAGAGATCCAGCCGGCCTCTCTCTGCTCACGGACAGCCCAAACTCCTTTACCAGAAGGTCGTGAAAAAAGGGCAGGTGACAATATGTGAAATCGATTGCGGAGCGTGACAGTGAGAAGGAGTCGGGGCGGGGTTTGCGCCGGGGCACCGCTGTCGGTGGGGAGTGTGTGCTACGGGCGGTGCGGATCCTGACTCTCCGCTTGCAAATTCCGGACTCGCAATGGCTCGATTTTCCCATCGTTAACTGGACTTCCAAATTATTGCACAATATCTGGAACTTGCGGTGGAACTTGGCAGCCTGTATGAGAAAAAAAAAAAAAAAAAACTTTCAGTTTTTTTTTTTTTTTTTTCCTTTCCTGATTTTAGAGTTCTTTAAATAGCGCTTTCTTACAGATGATACAATTTTGCCTTTCTTTGGAGGAAGGGCATTGCCTAAGAATTTCGAACATTTTAAGGACTATGTCAGACAATCGAAAAGAAATAGATACACAGACTCTTAAAGAAATAGACACACAGACTCTTAATAGTAGTTTGTACAAGGGTGGTGCTAATCTAAAGCGAATCAGAATTGCAAAAAAGAAAAAAAAAAATCATCTGCCCAGGGAGAAATAAGGACGCAAGGACTGAGAAGCAAACTAACTCTGGTAATGTCAGTTTGCTTCCTGCCTGAAGCAAAGTGCTGGGGTCCCCGCGGGAGTTACCGCTGTCGGGGACCTCAGTGCAGCCTCCACAGGGGCGTCTACCTGGATCGGACCCTGAAAGTGAGGTTTTCCTGCCGAACGGCAGCTTTCCCTGGAAATGAAGAGGTTTCCAGGTCATCCTTCCGCGTCCTTAGCTATCTGTCTCGCAAAGTTGTAGAAAGTAGTTTATAATTAAGAACCTTGGCAGATTTCATCCGTAGCTATACAGCGCAACCTAGGTTCCATTTTTAGAAATTATCTATTTCGCATAAGGGTATTTTTTTCCTTTGGCTTAAAGGGCTAATTACTCCTAGAAGGCTATTCTAGGTATGAGTTTCAAAGTATGAAAAAAATTCCTTCCATTTGTAAAGCTTCAGGAGAGATACTTCACCCAAGACAATAATTGAGCGGTGTGTTTCATTCTGGCATTTAGCAATCCTATCAAAGGTTCTTCAGGGTTACTATTGGCTGCATTCTTTTCTGTCAAAATCCCGAAATAAAACTTTTACTTTCCAAGGTCAGGGGTGAACTTTTAATGCCCCATCACAAATTAGTATATATCTAAGGAAGTTACCGACACTGTCACTCATTTTTAATGGGCTTTACTAAGGATAAAAGGAATTTTCTTAAGAAAATGAGTTGAAAGGTTAATCCTAGCATGGAGGTTTCTATATTCTTCAGGGGGGAAAGGCAATTTTAGGGTACAGAGACTGTTTCACGGTCTGGGCATTGAAGATCAATAACCTCTGGCAGGGGTTCTCAGTGCAGGTTGGGTAGAGAACTGGAATCATCCGAGGCCCTCACTGTTACTTTAGCTTTGTGCAGAGGGAGGGCTACGTAGTGCGTTGTTTGCTAAGCTTTCTGAAGCAAAACTTCCCTGAAGCTTCTTACAACATGTCGAATTATCACAGAGAAACTTTTCATTCTTACTCGCTCTTTTTGTGGGTGGGTGGTTGGGAGAAAGAGAGAGGAGCGATCTTCAAACATCTCACTTGGTTAAATTATTTTAATAGGGTAGCTCTTTTCCATAGCCTGCTCATTCACCAGCACTAATGTCTTTCATCAGTTGACAGTAACCACAGAACAAAATAAAGCTTATTTTTACATATTGACGCTGATGCTGGGCAGACACACAAAAATAAAAAAAAATTGTGCCCGTTGAATAAAATATTAAGATACTGCAATGTGAGTGGGGAAAACGGAAGTAACAGAAAGGATTAAAAGAGATGTCTCCAGAGATTTAGAATGAGCTTTTTCTGTGATAGGATGTTGGAAACAATGTTAATGAAAACATATATCAAAACAGTTTCCAGTTAAATTTTTAGCTTACACACTTACTAAAGATAAAATTCACTTCATCAATTTCAGTGTGTGGATTAATGTTTGGTAGATTTTCAGATAGACTTACATGCAGTGTGTTTGTCCTGTAATACTATCGCACGTGTTCACAGCTATTTTATTCCCTAGTGTTGAAGGCACTTCTTCATGTAGCACAAAGTAAAGGAATATAGAAAAAGACTTCAATTCTAGTGCATTATTAATACTTATTAGTTACAGTAGAGTTTCAATATTTCAATATTATAAAAATAAAACAATCGTCTTCTGAACTCTTGAAGTCTGAAAAGTATTAAGTGAAAATCACATCATTCACAGTAGAGACCGTTTATATTATGGTAGGTAAGTTATAATTACTGAGTATTTTTAGGTTAGAGCAAATACAGTACATAGATCCAAGACAAAGTTAGAACCAAAATGTTGTGCCCTTAGTTATTAAACCAAGCCTATATACCTATGTATTCATCACAAATTTCTAACAGAATTTGAAGCGCTAGAAGCAATCAATGAATAACTAAATTATTTTTACCCATAGCCATATGCTAAAACTACAATATGTCATATTTCTTAGTTTGCATTTATGTGCATTTCCATCCTACAAACATGCATTAATGCACACAGGTGAAGGCTCAAAACGTTTAGTCATTAGGGGGGAAATTTTATGGAGTTTATGCTTCTATCATAGTTTATCGACAATCGAAAATAACCAAGTTTAATAGAAAAGTATGCAATTACTTTTTATACGTGTTACACATTTCTGCAACATCGAGCCTGCTGTGGTTCTCAGCATCAATGGCTAAGCCAGCATCTGCCACATCTTCAAAGGGACCCTTAAAAATCGAAAATTTACAACTGTACTTAAAACAATCAGTATAAAGCAGGTGATTCTGAAGAATGTCTATAAATGCTGCAAACTGCTTGGCTTCAACTCCATTTGTTTTCCAAGCAATGTGGTAGGAGTTATAAATCGCCCACTTTATTTGAAATCACAAATTAATCTAGATTGTGTTTATACAGTTAATATACAATATAAAAATATCAGTATTTTATACTTAATTTTTTAAAGTAAAACTTACATCCAAAAGAAGAAGAGTGATGAGAGATGGCAGATTACAGTGGATTTTGAATCGCTTTGCATTCTTGTAAGATAACAAATATTTATATAGCTACTAGATCATAAAATATTTGTTTTTAAGTTTTGTCTGTCTCTGTGCTTGGTTACACCGAATGACCATTAGATATTATGTTTGGTATACTAAAAGTTACATGCAGAGTAACTTTTTTGAATTCTAGCTTATTCTGGAGTTACATTGTAGTTTTTTTCAGATATTTCAGGCATCATGTTTTCTGAAAAGAAATATACTGACTTTATTGATTTCTGTTACTGAATTATGAGTGTTCAGTATTTGCTTTATAATAAAAAATGATAATTTCTTGCATCTTGAAGATTAAAAAAGAGCATCAAGCAATTAAATGTCTCCAAACTATGGAACATATAACACCATTCTTATATTTGTTTGTGAAGTGGAGGCTTCGTTCTGGGTGTGAGCATTTTAAAATGATGATCATATAACAGCCAATGATTCTAGGTATCAAGGACTTATGAGTGTGTTCTCAGGTGGCTTCATTTGAAAAATAAGAGCAACAATTCTTTTAAAAGTAAGTGCTTTTAGGATGGACTTCAACAGTGAATGGGAGGAAGAATGCAATTAAAAATAGAAATAGTTTTCAGCTCTGCAAATCTCTTACAGTTTATTTTGAAAAGTAAAGCATTAAAGATAAGTCATGGTAACATACATGCTTTCACTTAGATTGAAAATCTGGCACTAAGTACTTAGAACCTTAATCTTTTAGGAATAGTAGTTATCAATAGAAACCATTGTGTTAATATGCTTTTAAGCTGATTTCTACTAATAAACTAAGAAAGATATTGTAATCATTAGCCTATTTTTCCTGTGTTTGAAAAATAGAACCTTCATGAAAGCATTCAAATCTAGGTTTATATTTATTATAAAACTAATCAATCTAAGAAATTCATTTTATATAAAAGTAATATACCAAACAGGATTAATTCTTTCAGACTCAGGGAAATGTGAGACACTATATATATATACATATATATTATAATATATATTAAGGAAATATATTATATTATATTATATTATATTATATTATATTATATTATATTATATTTATCAGAGGAATTAACCCTATATTCACCTGAAATATCAATTTATGAATGAATTAACAGTTGTTTTGAATAAAAAATTCCCCATGTAGAATTCTTTTATATTTGGCATTTTAGTGCTGACTTGCTTGGACATTTTTATTAACTTAGCATATATTGAATGGCAGTGACACAAAAAACAGTGTTACTCAAGCATGTTAAATTTTCATTTGAAATGAGAAAAATATAACAATATAGCTTAGTTTTACAGATGTCCACTTCATTAAGTTATATCCAAATTTTCAGTGTGTCCCTTTCAAAGTACCACTGAGAGTTGCAAAGATCTATAGTCCTTCAGTGGTAAGGATGGAAAAATACTTTTAAGTGGTGTAATAATTCTTTAGTATTTGTTAATAACTGGCATGCCTTAATTCTCCCAAATTCAGTTTTAAATTTTCAATTTCTCTCAAGTTTTCTAATATAACACTTCTATCACAGTGAAACATTTGTGAGTAAAATTATTTTGGGAGACCATCAGCAGCAGGATTTCTCTCCATGTTGTAATTATAAAGTAACAGTGATTAAATCTTGACTGAATGTCAGACTACATTTCCTGACTATGATCTTGATAATTAAGTCCAATGGAGAAAAATAATAAAAAGGAAGATAAAGAAGAAAGGAATGAAGGAAAGAGGAAGAAAGAAGGAATGAAAGAAAGGAGAAAGAAAAAGGAAAGAAAGTAGGAAAGCAAGGAAGCTGTCTGACCAAGTTCAAATTCCACAAATTAGAAATAAAGTTAGGTAAGTTGGTATTTCCTATTTAACATATTCATGCAGTGGTACAGTTCATTGCTGCAATATGTTGTGATATAGTCTGTATATTAGACATTAATGTGGCTCACTGATTATTTTTCATAAATAATGTATAGGTAACCAAACACTGCCATTTTCCAAATTATGCTCTCATACTCCTGTGATTATATTTTGAATAGATGCCCCAAGGTAAAGAAGGAGTGGCAATATAAAGAAAAGTTATTTGAGAAACATAGCACTCTCCTAAACCATAGTCAACAGTGAGGTTCAAAACTCTTACTGGAGAAAATTTTATGGAAAATTTTAGACTTAAGTGATAAAGCTCATGTTGGTAAGGTCACTGAGACATAAAGTTCATTAATTTCAGTCTACATCTGTTGATTTTTATCGAATGCTTCTTCCTATTTTGTTTACATTTACAAAAGTATAGGTAATTCACTTTCCATTTGGGGACGTTGTTGCATAGAAATCTATATATAAGCTAATCAATAGGATGTTGGTTACTCTCTTCGCAGATTTTATTTTGTATTTTGGAAGAAGTGCTTCTGCTTAAATTCTAGCGGTTGTGTAATATCCTTGTGGTCAGCATATGTATGAGTGATTATTAACTAAAATAATTTTTCTCTGTATGTAAAATTTTTAAATACACAACAAATGATGCTACTGCCTGTTGAATTCTCATTTATTATGTTATATTTTCCAAAACAATATACTACTTCTGGAGTTACATATGGAACTTTCTGCAAATTGGTACATCATGTATTGGCATTTTGGATTTTATAGAATTTTAAAAGCACTTTAGATATTTATAAATATTTTATTTGCATATGTGCAGGAAGCACCAGGTAAAAATTGATGCTCTGTTATATGTATTTTGGAAAGGCTACTTTTAAAAGTAGTTATTTTGCTTTTTCTACTCTGGTAAGATTTAAAACTGAGTGCATTTTTAACACATGTATTAGTGCTGCAGTGTTTTCAAATTTTAGCATGTATTTAAGAGTATAATGACTAAGATGTGTGTATAGTGGGTGACTTGATATTTAAATCCTTGAAAGTTTTACTTTTATTACAAATATAATGCTTTTACTATGTAATAAATCGTTGATATAAATATTTTAGGTTATTAATTTAAGGTATGTATTAAAATTAATACTCTTTAAGTTTCATAAAATTATTATGGTTTGATGTTTTAAATATTTGGAAATGCTGTGTCTTTGTTTTCAACAGCTTTCTAAGAGACCACATGTGTGTGTGTGTGTGTGTGTGTGTGTGTGTGTGTGTGTGCATATATGTGTGCATTAATGGAAGCTTGCATAGGCTATACTGGTTGAAATTAGGAATAAGAGGTGTTGATCTTTCATAGACTTTACTTTTTGTCGTATTTTCCAGAAAGCTTAATTGCAAAAATAAAATAGCAGACAGGGTAGAAAACTCGCTGGGATATGGCAGCTACACTTAAAATTATACTCGTTCTTGCATTTATATAAACTATTCATATGTAGCTATTAAATGTCCATAGAAATTTCAACTCTGTTTCTCATTTCTCAATAGTAACAAGTCTCAATCAAAGCATCTACGTTAGCTGCTCTAATATGACGTTCAATGTCCCAATTACAAAAATAAAATATTAAGCTCCAGGCATGCACAGCTGTGTGGAGAGTCCAACAGAAGGGAACTGTAATCAATGATGGTCATAAAAGGCAAAACTGCCAACTCCCCTGCAGTTTATGTTTTCTTTTGCTTCTCTCTTCCTCTAGTCCATTATTTTCCACACCCTTCAAGAAAGTCTTTTCATGCAACACGAAATCAAAGTCTCCAGTTATCTTACAGAACTCTGGGCGAGAAAATAATCGCGGTGAGGTCATCTTGCAGGCTGTGCGGAATCCAACGGGAGGGTCTGACTGAGGCTGGCAGATGCCAGTGAATGTTAAGGGCCTGGAATTTTACTCCTTGAAAATGTAGCCTTGCAGCTTTGCCAAAAGTGGCACCCAAATAAGAATCTATTTTTACCATGATAGTTATTTACAAATGCAATAGTGAAATGTCCTCAGCAGCAGTAGAGGTGGCTTCTTGTACTGCCTGGATCACATAAGAAGTGTTCCAAAACAACTGTTCTTAGCCACCTGCACAGTCTGTAAGCCGAACGTAGGTGTGTCCCTACTGATCCAAGACAACAATGGGCAATATAACAATCGTTGTCAAATTTCCATCGTCTTGGTTTTGAAATTCTGTACCATGTATTTTTTAAAATTATTTTTTATTCTCTCTAAAATAAAAACAAACCTTGAAACAAGCAGTGACTTTTACTCCACCAACAAAATGAATTTCACAAATCATTTATTGTAGTAGTTGAAGCAAAACCTGAAGTGCGTCTTCTCAAACTCAGCGGGAACCAAATAGGTACACCTAGCTTTGATTTTGTAGGATATCAGTGAGCTAGCAAATGGCTTTCACATTTACAGAACCATTGAGTTGGTGTCTTACTGTTCACCAGCAGATTTCAATTATGTGATAGTGCTCCTCAATTTCTATTTTTCAAAAGTAAAATGACAACTCAGTTTGTTTACAGCCTTTAGCAAGTAAAGTCTCACTAACCATAGACTATGTTTACATGGGATATTTTTTCCGTGTTTTAGACTTCAGTGAGTCTGGATGTATGAAATGAGACAACGTGGTGGTGTAAAGCAGTGAGACAGATTGAAATTGCAGCAAAGTCAGCGTTTGGGCATCCTGAGGAGAAGCCTGCCGCTTCCCGCATCTTCAGCATTACCATTTTATGAACATTATGAGCACAATTCAAGGAATTATTGATATGCTTCGTGTCATACTATTCTTTTTCCTAGAAGTAGAATCTTAAAAATTTACTCTCAGACACCCAGACGTTCAGGAAAATATAATAGAGTGGGCATCTGTAACTGTTAGTTGGTAAATGTTAATCAGCACAACCTGTTTTTCTTCTTTGCTTTTTTTTTGGGGGGGGGGGCGAGGTTCGAAGTCACAACCTTTCACTTGCCAGGCAGGTACTTGTGCTTTCTCCCCAGCCCCCTGTTTCTTAACAAACAAACAAAAACCAGAGAGCCCATTCAGAAAGATAACTGAATAGAATTTGATAATGGCAGTTTGAGGGGTGGAATATAGAGACTTAACAGGAAAGGATGAACTGCCCAAAGTCTTGCCTGCATTTGAAACATACTGGTTCCCATACTCCTGTGGAACAGATATTTGCAACTTCCAAAAGCAATGGCACAAAGCCTTCTGCAAAGTTAGGACCGTGGGCAGATGAAGGAAGCTGATGGCAAGTATCATGCTATAACCTACCTTCTCGTCTTCCAGTGTTTCTGGGCTGCATCTCATTGGCCAAATGTAATCAGAAACCAGAGCACAGGTTCCTCATGCACTCAGCACATAAAAGCCACCTAGAGGAACTTGGGCCATACAGGAAAAATCTCCAGAATAGGTTTGAGGAATGCAGCATTAGGGCAGAATCCTTGCTGTCTCTTACTAGCTGCCGTCCTTTGACAAGCAGTACTGCTTCTCTATAATTAGTTTCTTAAAAAAATAAACTATGCTAATAAATATCCAGCCCTGAGAACACTATCTGCTAAAGCAAGTATTAGCTACTATTTTTATCATCTATCTATTAAGATGAATAATGTTAGGGGTGTGCACCCTCTAAGGACAAAAGAAAAAAATCTCTGGCTTATGACGCTTGCTTATAATTTAGTACAAATGTTTATAGAAGAAGCATTGCTGGCCTAAGTGATGGTTATGGTTTTAAAATAACCTCTGCTAGGGTTAGAATTCACTTGTTTCATGCTATTCGCTGAAATGGAGAGCGAATGTTGCTTCTGAGCCTTCACACTTCCCACTCCACAACTACTGTGTTGGGGCTCTCCTGCCCTTCCGTCCTTCCGTTCTCAGGCACTTCTTCCCAGCTCTCCAGCAGAAATCTGTCTTCTGTAAGAGTGCATAGCAAACAAAACAGGATAAAATCCTCACTTATAGTAAACAAAAACTCAAGAGTCGATCTTAAGTGAATTCATCACCATTAGGAAATTTATCTTTGCTCTAGCTATTAACTAGACTGGTCAATATCATGTATGATTTTCTTAAAACATAAGCAGCAGAGAAAATTTATATTTTAAATATTTTATATATTTAATATATATATTAATATAATATTTAATATAGAAATATTTATATATTTATAACTCATTATTTTTATGGTCCTAGCGGGAGCGTCTAACAAATAGCAAACACTTTTAAAAACTAAAAAGGTATTGCACAGAAAATATGGGATAAAAGTTTTATTTTGCTAACGCTTTATTTTTCAAGGAAAGTAGTTCATTTGTTTATTTCCTTGTGTGTAGTTAAGAAATCCCCGAGAAATCCTGGTTTGAAGCAAAACTCCAGAGTTGCTAGTGTTAGGGACTGATTGTGTTCATTATTTGGTTTAGTGTTGCTTCTATACTCACAGTGCAACATACAGCACTCAGCCGTGTGCCTCGTGGAAATTTTTAATTCCTATACCTGTTGGCTGCCAGCAGTTTTTTTTTTTTTTTTTAATAAATAATGCAATCCAAAACAACATTAAAGTCTAAATGCAAAGTCAGCTGTGCTCAGCATTGTCAGATTTGCAGGAACTTAGTCTCTAAGAAGACAGAAGATCAAAAAATATTAATTTCTTCTCTGCTTATAATAAGAAAATGTGGAGGTTCCAGCAAGGAAGCTAGAGGGAAAAGAGGAAGCCTGAAATGGTAGATGATTTGTGGGCCTGACAACATAGGTGGGGAGGCAGTAACCGGTTCATTACGTCTCTGATGTAGTAATAGGTTGACTTTTTAAAGTTTTTCTGGGTGTGAATTATCTGCAGTGATTACACGGATCACCGTTCTCGGAATTATCAGCGCACCAGGGACAGGGAAGTTCCAGGAGTGTGTTTCCTAGATGCAGGAGTGTGCCCAGAGGCTTAAGTAATGTCTGTCCCTTCAGCCAAGTAGTGGCAGCTGAGCTTCCTTCTCCTGATTTCAGCCTAGTGGCCTTAAAAGGAAAATCTCATAAAAATTTTTGAAACCTTAAGTTTTTAGGCTTCCCAGTAAAAAATAAATTTCAGAATCATTTCAGATGTTGGCTACCACCGTTGAGTGCACAAGATGTAGCTTCAGAAAACACTTTCTTTGGGTGTGAACGACCTCCTCTGAGTCTGATTTTATAATGACCTCCGTCACTTTGCATCCTTGCTTTGTGAGTCTGGACTCCAATAAATATTCTCAGCTTCAGTTTTCTAATTTTCCAGTGATATAGCGTATGTTAGCTATCACCAAATTACCTAGAATCTCTTGACACCTCGGACTGTACACCATAACATGTTAAAGTTTGTTATCTCTAACATACGGAACAGATTTGCTTCCAGCAATATACACTATGCTCACAGCATCGTATCTGGGGTAATCCACTTGTGAGCTGAATAATCTTTCTTGTTTTAGAAATTTCAATCGAAGTATATTTTGTGGAATCATGTTCCATTTATGGTGCTTTTTTTCTATGTTCTGATCAAGTAGTACCAAAAAAGCTGCCAGGAGACAGGAAGCCAACTTCCTTTGAAATATTTACTCTACATTCTTGATAAATATTGTTTTATAAAGGTAGTCTTCTTGTGTGCAAGATGCTAAAAACTGTAATGACTGGTCACTTTCTTAGTGCCGAGTGGGAATATTTTCCTCGGTTCCCTTCCCCTCCTGGCCACAGTCATCTGCCCTAAGATCTGTAAACGCACCACCATCTGCTTCTGCCTAACACAATGAACCTCCCAGCCCCTGGGATGCTCCAACCCTGATCTCTCATGCTTATTCCAGATCCTTAGTTCTTATCAAACCCTCACAGCCCCAAACTAACAGTAGGACACACCTGATTATTCCACAGATTAAAAACAAAACAAAACAAAAAGTTTTGGTCTAAAGACAATTAGACTTCCACACCCACAGAAATTCCTTCTTTAACTTTTTAGTTTACGTTGCAAATGCCCTCACTGCAATGATTTCAACTGATCACTTCTTTTCCTATAAGATGAGGATTCAGAGCTCAGTCACCATGCCTTCTCTTCTCCAGCATGGCCTAAATCCATTCTATTCCTCATCCTTTTACATTTGTGTTCTATTCCCACTTTTAAAAAATCTTTTAGAATTAATGTAGTTCTTTTCAGATTCTTATTTCCATTTTTTTTAATTCTTCCCCAAATGTGTCTCATTGCTTCTACTGCTACAGCATATTGTTAGAACTTGACGCTATCATCCCTCTGCTTGAATTTATGTTTTCATTTGCGATGACTCCACATTGAATATGTAAGAGTTCTTGGACAGGTTTTGGTGCATAGGATTCGCAGACATCATTATTGGTGTCCTACCATGATGTGTTGCTAGATTTTGCTTGTACTGATTCTTATGCGCAATCTATCTTTGCAGAAAATCTAATAGGAGAATTTAGAGTTAACACCTTTCTGGCAAAGTAATCTTTTTATTGTCTTCAAAACACATCTGTACATGATAGGAGTTTACAGCAATGTCCTTGCACTTCATATCATAGCCACCAAAATATTTAGAGCCATAATTACATTCAAGAAGAATTTCACTGGAGTTTTTATCTCTCTCATACACTTAAGACATGAGGACATACTGCACCTTAGTGTCTTATTTCTGTCGATATGTATGATGCAAATCAATGAGTTCTAATATACTATCTTTCAGTACAATCACATAATTGGCCAGTGAGGTATATTTTTGTTGATATTGGCTGTTTTAACCAATCATTTTTCTTCAGTACACTAGTTTATGATTATCATAAGTTTAAAATATTGTGATATTGTTATGAACTTACACGCAGTGTGAGTGGCAACATGAAGCAATCTGTGTATCGTTCACCCAGTTTCTTCCAATAATAATTGGTAATGAATAACACCCAGAAAACAACTAGTTATAGAAGCCACCAAAAGTCCTCCAATTGCACTGTTTTCGTATGCGTTTCCACTTCTGTGTGTATGTCTATTGTATTCTATGATGTATGCAAGGTTGCTTTCTTAATTTTTAATCTCTACCTTGTCATACTTTTGCCAATTTTTGTTTCATTTCCATTAAAATATGAATGGTGACCTCTTCTCAGATCAGTTCTACCATCCACTAATAGTACCTTTTCCTTTCTGCAGTTATGTCTATAACTACATAACAATATACTTACATTTTCCCTTGTGGTCGTCATTGTGATCCCTAGCTCAAACAGCTCTTGCTTCTTGTTTAAATTACAAACTATCTCTAAGAAAAAGGTAACATCCTCACCTATATGTTGACCATCACGAGGTTAGGTACATAGAAGAGTTTAGTGAATCACATTTCTGGCATAGAAAATGGAATACTAATGATAAAAGAATCCTCTACCTTGGGAGTTTCGGAAGCTCTTGGTCCAAGTTCTAAGGCATAGAGTAAACTAGGAAGGGATTTGGGCATTCCATAGAAGAATTGAATGAATACTCAGCTAAAGCATTTGATGCACATTGATAAATGCCTTCTAAAATGAAACAACTTTGTTATATTTACTATTGGTGGGAGAATCATGAATTCATGAAATCATGAGAAGCGATTATACACTTATAAAAGGTTTGCCATAATTCCACATAGCAGGTAAAGCATTTATTTAGCAAGTTGGTAATTTGTTAAGTAACACATAGTATTAATTCTGTTATTTTAAGGAGATCTGAGGTGTTATAAACCTTCTGGGCAGAGTTATTCTGTGCATTGCTGGGATTTTTAAATTTGATTTTTGTTTCAGTGAGGCAGTAGAATTGTGGAGTCTTACATATTACAGATCCTCAGCCACAGAATTTAAAATAACAGCAAATAGGTGAAATTATGGGGTAATTTGGAATAGTAAAGAGTATTAAGCAATCTACAGTACTCAATAGTGGAAAAAATAGTATTTTGAAAAAAGAAAAACAAGTTGTTTTCTGTCAAACAAACAAACAAACAAAAACAACTGAATTTTCCTGAGAAAGAAACAAAACTTCTCTCTTCCATGGACCTTGATGCAGGGGAGCTGATACAGCCCCCAGTGCCTCTGCCTGAGTAAAAGCAATGAAAAGCGCAGTTTGACTGGATGATGTTGATTCCAGACACTGATGCCTGACCACCCTCAGGGTCTGCTGAGTAAGGAATGAGCAGAGGCAGGGAGTGCTGGGCAAGACTTTTTAGAACTCCCTAACCCAATTCTTAGTGGTGTCTTAAGTTGATGACAGGGAAGTTTACAATAAATATTTTTTGTCTTTGTTCTTTCTTCGTTCTCTCTCTTGCTCTCTCTCTCTCTCTCTCTCTCTCTCTCTCTCTCTCTCTCTCTCTCTTTCTCTCTCTCTCTCTTTCTTTTTGTACAAGATCTCACTACTGACTCATAATGATCCCCCTGTTTGTACCTCCCGAGTGCTAGGATTACAGGGGCAAACCACCACACAGGTCTCTGCTGCCAGCTCAGAGCACTGGAGAGCATGGGAGGCGGGGCCAGGAACCGAACCCTGGCCCCTGTGCTTCCCTAAGCAAGCGCTTAATTCACTGAGCTATACTACAGGCCCTGTTTACAATAATTTTTTTTTGTGTGGGGGTCAACACTTTTTTCTGTAATGGTGTTAAAACTGATGTATAATATATTTTGAGAAAAACTTAAGAAAAATCTACGACCCCCCCAATGCTAATACTATTTGATCAGTTCCTTGAATTCATAACAATATATGAGTGTCAGATTGACCATACTCTTAGCCTTCTCCATTAATGTATGATAAGCTTATGCTATTAGGACCATTAATTCTCAACATTGATATTATATAAGGATGGTATTGCCACTGATATGAAAATACCCATGTCCAGTAGGCTATGGTTACTATTGTCTGGAGTAGAACTGACATTTCTTACATTTGACAGAGAAAAATTATAGTGTAAAGAAGGCAGAGTGGTACACTGGAGTTTTAAAAGCCTGTTACGTTTAGTATTTAATAGCACGTGACATAGCTCACTTATAACATCCCATTTTCCCCCTCATGTTGTTCCAATTATTTTGAAATTAGTCTCAGCTTCATTCTATTTAGACACTGGTATTTGTAAAAAAGAAATTCCAAGTGACCTTAATATATGAGCAGGTTGAGAACTAGCAGTTTAGATCTCAAATAACGTCTCATTTTCAGCACACAAAAGAAGCAATGATAAGCCGGGCGTGGTGGCTCACGCCTATAATCCCAGCACTTGGGAGGCTGAGGCAGGAGGATTGGTGTGAGTTCAAGACCAGCCTGGGCTACAAAAGTGAGCTCAAGGCCAGCCTCAACTGCATAGCGAGACCCTGTCTCAAAAAAAAAAAAAAATAAATAAAGCAATGATAAATATGGTTGCTCAACAAAGCATCACACATTTACTATACATGGCTGCTTGTGCATATGTGCTTGCTATTAATATAATGATATTGTTGCGTATGTGTGTGTGTGTCATAGTAGTACAGTATGATAGTGTCTACACAAGACACATGTGGTTAATTTAAATTTAGAGTAAAATTTAAAAATATTTACTTCTAGATTCCAGTGAACACATCCTGATACCCAGCACTATACGTGTCTCCCGGCTAGTGTTTAGGCTGATTTTTCGCTGCCACAGAACTTATCCATCTGTGAGAAAGTCTAACTGGATGCCTTTCCTAGATAAAATGACTAATGTACTATTTCACTACAGAGAGAGGGACGAGGATAGGAACATCTTCATCAGAGAAAGAAATTATGGGAAATCAAATGACCCAAGAAAGCAAATGAAATTAGAATTTGAAGCATACGCAGAAGTAAAATATCAAACCATTACTTTATGAAACAATATTCTCTATGAGTGCTTTTTCTATCAAACAAATATTTACCATAATAAATTGTATTCATATTTTTCAAGAGGATGACATTTTCTTAAATAAATATTAATATCATCCAGTATAGGCAGCAGAGCTATGTAGGGTAATGATCAAATTGAAAATAATCATATGCATTAAGTAATTAAATTATGAAAAGTAATGTAAAACACTTAACAATGGATCTGACCATAAAAAATTGAATTTTGGAATTAGGAAGGCAAACAATAAAGCATATTCAAAAATGTAAGGTCAGCTAGGGAGATTCTTCTAGGCCTCTAGAGGAATAGGGAGGAGAACATTTTTCTGGGAAAGGGTGGGGAAGATGCCAGGAACTAGGCTAGATTTTCCAGGGGGAAAGTATGAAAATATAACAGAATCAGACAGTGGCAATTAATGGCATAGAATTATTAAATTTTAAAGCCTCTCAAAAGATTTGATCATTTGTAAGCCTTGGTTTGAATTCCAGAAGTGTAAGTCAGGTAGTTTACAAAGAGAAGTAATTAGAAGTGATTTATAATTTTTGAGAAAGAAAATGTAGGCAAAGTATTCATTTTGGCATCAGAAAAGAATAAATGCAAGGGAGAGCGAAGTATACAGAGTCTTGTGTCTATACCGTGAAACATCTGGACCGGCTTGGCTCTGGCCGTGTGTCACGCAATTAAACTGCCACAACCGCTGAGTTCTGCATCTGGGGGAAGGAGGAGGCTTTACTGGTGAATACATTTTAATAAAGGTTAATTGGGGATTAATTGAGGATTGAGCTGCTAGCAATTTGTGGTATGAAAGACAATATTAATATTGTACATTAACGAAGATATCCCTGGGAGCGCTCACATTAGAATTTATGAGTTGAGAATATGCAATCAAATGTAGAAATGTAGAAAAAAGGTAATGGCTGCCTATAGCCTATCTCAGGAACAGGGAGAACAAATGTGTGGGTGTGTGGGCGTGTACACAGTAGCCCTGAGCCAAATACTAAGAAGTGCTAGACAAATATCATTGTTTAGAAGGACTTTTTGCAACCAAGTCCAGACCAAATATAATTTGTAATAAAGTTTTATTGGTAATATAGAAGAAGGATAGGGAAAACACTTTACTAGTTTGCACTGAGTAAAATTTGTGAGTTTACTTTTATGTTGAAACTTTTTTCAAGTATTATTGGTGGCCCTCGGTTTGTAAATCTGTGGATATGGCAACGTGTGACTGATGCCAGTTGTTTTTCACTTTAAAATAATAAGTTGGAGTTTTCCTTTTTAAAAAAAGCGTTTTGATTTGTTTCCATTGACAAAGTAAGTAGAGATAAAGGGTTTTCCTTAAGGGAAATATCTACGTGTGTATTTCTACAAAAGTTGCCTACACCTATGAAGCATTTCTATTAGAGATATGAATTAAAACACACTAGTTAAAAGCAATAACTTTGTCAAATGCATGCAAGAACAAGGAAAAAAATAGGTGGTCTCCACACTGAAAGGCTGGACTTGAAAATTTGGGACATGACCTGTCAAATCCATAGGAAATGTAAATGTTGTCAAAGAGGTTGACATAAAGTGGATCGACCACTTAATGGTATCTAGAGGCCGTGCTGAACGAGGAAGGGGTGCTGCACGTGTGCGTGGCAAGTGGAAGGTGACCAGCGGATTTCCTCAGGAGTAGTTGTGTGATTCTCAGGTCAGACCTAAATAATTTCTCACATTTTCCCCACACTTCTTCAAATATGCTTTTAGTTTCTCATTATACATTTCTCATTATATATTCTTCAATGGAAATACATTTTTGGATGAACTCATACTTTTATGACATGAGGTTAGTATCACACTGACTCACTTTAAAAAGTAAATTATGAGAGAACCATTTTTGTTTTTGTTTTTTTTGAGAGAGCCATTTTGATACCCGTGAAATTGTATCTCGTTATAACCTGTCTCATCCCAGCCAGCCTGCCTCCAGGCCAACACAACATTGTAGCACATAATTCACAAACTCATAAAGTTCCTTACATTCTTCCTGAGTACCTAATACAACTATAAGCTATAGTCCATTAAGATGAAGAAACACCCTGTTATCCCCAGAATGGTTCATACTATAGTAGGGAGCATGAAAATGTCAGCACATGGTTGGATCAGTGTGATAAAGAATATGATAACCCAACAACGGTGGTGAAAACATTTGGAGAACTAGGGAGGTTTAAATAAAGGACGATGCCTCATGAATTTCTCTGGCATTTTGCTTCCTACTTCTGATAGTCGGATATGCATAAAGAAAATCCATAGAATGTGCCCATTGGAGAAAGAACCAATGACTGTCAAATAATGAGGATATCAATGTGTGGTGGGTTTATGTTTTTAGAACTGTGCTTAGAATCCATTTCTAGGATATTGCTGTTCATATTCTTAGCTTTCACGGTTTATTTATTTATTCTTTCATGCACCACAATTATTGCGTCAGAAATGGATGCAAGTTGGGGCTGGGAAGTTAGCTCCGTGGCACAAGTGCCTGCCTGGCAAATGCAAGGTCGTGAGTTTGAACCAACTTTTCTATTCTATACCTGGTGAAAAACTCCTGATATTACTTAAAAGCAAAGAGGTTTGTTTTGGATTCACAGATTGAGAGCTTTCTGTCCAGGTCAGGTGGTTGTGGTGCGTGTGAGGTGAAACCAGAACCCTGTGTTCACAGAGAGCCGTGGAGCACAGCTGATGGCTCACAGAGGACCCGAACAATAGCGTAGGAGAAGCAGGCAGAGAAAAAAGGACTGGAGGCCTGAGAGTCCTTGAGGTCACATTCCCAGGACAGACGCACTTAGAATTAAGCTTCAGGAGTGCACTAGGTAACCTCAAGTCAATCATTACAGTGAAGTGTACCCACCACAGGTCACCCTAAGTTTGGGACTGGCTAGTGTATTTCATCGATAAGGTTTTACTACATTGGTAGAGCCCTTGCCTAACATATATGCTAAACCCTGCCTTGATCCTTGCACTTCAATACTACGGATGTGTAAGACATCATTAAATAAAATTTCAGTGAAAGATCAGTGATTTTTTTCTCACTGACTGAATATATGAGGTTTTTCTTTGGCATGAAGTTGATGATGTTTTCATAAGACAAGAGAGGCTTAAACCCTTGAAGATAGGGTGAGCACACAAACAGGCACAATTCTGATGCTATTAGCTCACCTGCATTTGAAAATCACATGCCAGATAAAAATTGTGAAGCAAGTAAAGTGACTTGCAACTTTTCCTAGGTTTTTCTTCTTTAGGTCTCTTTGGTCTTCTACCGGTCTTCCCACTTTTGTTTTTCAAGCTCCTAAGTTTCTCCTGCAGGCTGTAGTTGAGAGGTAGCACAGAATGATAGATTTGAAAGCTATTCTAGAAACCATCAAAATCATCCCCTTGCTCTTAAAAGAACAGAAAGCTGAGGCTCAGAAGATGCCATCCTTAATGGCGGCATATAGAGCTGGAATTAGTGACATCCCACTTGGTACTTGTCTCTTATTTCTATGTCTCACTGTCTGAAGTTCCTATCCTTATACTCAGTAAGATGTCAAAGAGCTGAACTTTTATTTTTGAAGATAAATTTTGGCAGCAAGGTTAATGACAGCATATAAATCTGCTTTAGTAGTTCAGCATTAACATTATTCATCACGACTGTCCATTGAGTTGAGTACTCCATATCAACTTGCCAGTATTGTCCCTTCTGAATCTGGAAAGAATTGAATTTTCATTGTTAATTGATTTTCATTGTATGCCTTGAATAAGATTTATTTCCTGTGAAAATCACTTATTCCTTCAGGAGAAATAACCTAATCAACCTGGATTTGATGATTACTCTTGAGGTTTACCCTGAAAATTTGAGTGACCATTAACAGACATTTCATGAATGACTCTTAAAATTAAACATACAGTACTGTTACACTTGAAATTACTTCATGGCCCAGAGTGTGAGAATTTTCCTGGTGAGTAGCAGATATTTACTTGGATCTTTACAATTAATTGCTTTTTGTTCCTAACAGTTTTTCAATTATCTCACAAAATAGCCAGGGTGATTTTCTTATTTTTTTCTTAATTTCGTGAAATTTTAGTTTTCTTTATCCAATGTTTTACCTTGGTTTTCTACAAGTTTATGTGAAGGAAGTCATATAAACTTACAAATTTGGCTATATTGAATCACATGGATTTGATTTGCTAAAATGTATAACATTGTCTTGAACATTTAAAGTGTGGTTAGAAGGAAACTTGAACTGTAAGAAAAGTGCTTTTTTTTTGGTGATGTCCACTTAACTAATAAATCTGTCATCACCAACTGGTCTCCATTTTTCTGAAATAACCAAATCACTATTGAGTCCTTTGAAAAAGGAGACTGCCAGGAAAACAAATTTCGCCCTTGCTTCATCCTCCACAATGAAGGATTTCGTAAGTGGAAATGAATTGGCACAGAAGGAGCGACGGGGTCTTCACACCTGCAAGCAAGTCCAGCAGATACCCCCAGAACAGGAACTCAAACAAACCTCAGACCTGGACACTCAGCAAAATCATAGGGACTCAGCCAAGAATGAAATTTTAGGGAAGGCCCTGGGAAACTTCTTAAGGAGAAAGCTTGACTTGTGAGAACGCAGGAAATTTGAAAAGGAAAGGATAGGAATTTTATCTGGAGCTCTGTGTTCTTCCCCTGAATTAGTCTTGAAATACTTTTATTTTGAAATTACTTCATATTCAACTTTAAACCAAATGGTGGTCAATCTTCCTGTAAGAATTCCTAGCAGAGAAGAGGGGTTCTTAAGACAAAAGTAAGCATCAAATATCATTTAATGACCGGTAGCTATTGTTTCCTTGAGGCCCTGATGTACTTTTAAATAAAATATCATCTGTGGCTATGGAAGAATGTCACGTCAGTGATCTATGTGGTTTCAGCCCCAAAGAAATACAACAGGAGGAGGACATCCCATCCACAGGACAGATTTGCGGCTAAGCTACTTATAGATATGGAAATGACTAATGTGTTAGCATTTGTTTGGATTCAGCTGTTAGTCTCTGAATTGCTTTATGATCAGCTGCATAGGTCTTCTAATTCTGGACGTTCTGTCCTTACAGTAGTGATAATGCTTAATACTTTGGGCTCCAATACATGAAAAAAAATGCATTGTTTGTTAGACTACGGCTTTCTAATCTGGAACATATTCACTAGTTCAGTGGAACTGTGTTTTAAATTTTTCATATGCACTGTATTCAATCATAAATCTTTTGGAGTGATTTCATTCTTTATAAATCTCAGAATGAAATATAAGTAAATTACCCAAAGTACTCGCAGTTACTTCATGGAGTGGATATTAAGGAGGATGTGGAAAAACTTTGAAGGAATGGGGGCCTGATCCATTGTTCTAAGCCAAAAATATCAAAATTTGGCTTCAGACACTGTGGAAACTAAATGTCTGCTTATTCCTATAGGAGATTAATGCATTACTCAACCTTGAAAAATTATATTGCCTGGCAACTACAAAATATATTTAATTCTCCCAGTGTTTTCTTCCGTATTCCTTCATTTTGCATCTAATATCATTCAAAGTTTCTGATCTGCTTGCTTCAAATCCCACTGGACTAGACTATAGTTCATACTCAGGCTATTGGAGTAGTCTGACCTATATAATACTTATTGATTATAAGGAGAGCTGTTCAAAGATTTCCTTTCACATTTGCATTATTTCTGAGTTTTAAAAAATGGAAGACTGAAAACCAGTAAAACTTATACACATCCCTAAAGAAAAAGCGTTTTATATTACATTAATACAGTATACACCTCTTTGAAGAACACAAAGTTGCTAAATTTTGAATCTTTTCAATCTGGTCTTTGATTTTCCCTTCTGTTTTTGAATGTTAGTTTGAAGACAAATAGCAGTAGTGATATTCAATTTCTGTTCCATATTTTTTTAACTTAGCACCAGAGGAAAAAAAAGAATTAGTAGCAATATATAGAAATGGGATCAGGAGCACCGATCTTTTCCTTTTTAATGCTTTGGTATGAGACGGTGGTGTTGCTCAAAATTAAGATCAAATATCAAACCTTCCAAATTTCTGTGTACCTAGAACTGTTTTGCTTTTCTCTCCTTGACTCTTTTGGCTGTGTAATGTTATATCAAAGTACATAATTACTGACGATGGTGACAGTAGCACCTGCATCTGCTACCCCAGCCAGTCATTATCCAGTACTTGGAAAACCTGCCAATTAGCTGGAGCAGACAGAATATCCAAATGATGCCAAAACCACAGGCCTAAGCTTTCGACCTTAGCTTTGTGCGGGGAATAGTTTTCTTTCATAGCTGCAGAACAGTTCCCTAATCATTCCCAGCTACACAATAACTGCATTCTGTGTTACACAAGAGACTGTGTGTGTGTTTGACTAGCCATAATGGAAAACTCATTCAAGAATGGCACTTGGAAATGATGGGCCGTATTTTTTAAGCTGATTGATTCATCTTTCTTTCACTTATTCCTTCATTCATAAAGTGCCCATGGAGTGCTTCTCACGGCAAAGTGATGTACATGTAAATAAAAAATCTGTCATTGATGTAAAAAGAAAAAAGGATTCTGAAAACTTAGGCCTCATGTGTTAAGTGTGTGTCCCTTCAGGTAAGGTTAGTGAGTGTGTTAAACTAGTAAAACGGGAAAACATCAAGAAATTTTGAATATTTTTTTTTCAAATAGTTAACTCAGTTTTAATAAAAATTAGCAATTCATGTGAAATGAGCGAATGTGACATGTGTGTACTATATGAAACATCTCAGCCATAGATCATTATGACTTGGTAAGGAAAATTGACACCAGGGGAAAGGCTATTGATTTATTTACCTATCAAAATGCTCTTATTGTATGTTCTGGGCAGCTGCGAATATTTTCTTTCCTCCAGTTTAAAGTCCAGCCTTCCAACTGTACCATTTCAACAGCTCCTGTCCAGTTTGTTCCATTGTGTCCTTTTGCATTGTCCTAAAAATTCAACTGTGATCATTGATTTCACTGCCATTCATTAAGCACTGCTTAGGCACCCAGCAGAGTGCTGGAATTTTGAGGTGGGGCCATAAATTCTAAAACTAAGATAATTTTGGACCCCCGCCCCATGACACTTGGCAACATGAAAGACTGGAAATAAAAAAGGGCAGCATGGTTTTCTAATTGTTATGAGCCAAGGATATTCTTAAACATTAAAATGCACAAGATAGTCTCTCCCATAACAAAGAATTATAAGGTTCATCAGCAGGGTTGAAGTAGAGAAAATCTAGTGAAAATTGGGTTGGAAACTAACTGAAAAATTAGGTCACATTCCTGTTCCTTGGGTGTACCTGTTGGATCCTGTCCTAAAAAAAAAAAAATCCTTATACTATTATATTTATATTCCAAATTTTTGATGGCTCACACTCTTGCTAATCTTCTTATTCTCCAGTGCCTTGAAGCCCTTCCTACCTCACAGGAAAACAGCTGTACTTTCCTTCCTCAAAATGATGTTCTGATTTGTTATATTGTTGGCTTTTATTTTTAAATGTATCCTTTTAAAGATAATTTATAAATTCTTCAGATGACTTAAATGCATCTATCAGTACCTCCTAAACTTGATCAAAAGTGCTTAGAAGAATAATTGGTACAGAGTTCCTACTCTAATATTTGATAAAAGAATAAAATAAGCACATGAATAATTGGAAAAAGAATAAAGCACTTATATTGCATGCAGTGTGGGAATAAACAAAAATCATAATACTTTCCCTTAGTTGCTTAAAACCCAAGGCTTACACCTTAGGTGTCCTTTAACATAGAGCAGATATGAGGGTCGGAGAGATAGCTCAGGGGCACAAATGTCTGCCTGGCAAGTGCAAGGTCCTGAGTTCGATATGTGGTTCTGGGGAAAACAAACAAAACAAAACAATATAGCAGATATATGGATATGAAATTTGCATTCAGTAAACACCAACCAAATCGCAAGATCATGTTCTTTAGTCTACTACTTATCCCTGTACATGTAAATAAATAGTTGGACATTGCTTTCAGTGAAGGCACCATATTACTCTTTCCACATTCCTAATATTTTAAAATGTCTTTGACTAGATTATGAGTGAGTTTATAGATTAAGGTATAATGGGGCCTGGCGGGATGGCTCAGTGGTTTAAAGCGCCTGCTTAGGAAAGCTTGGGCGGCTGCAGGGACCACGGTTCGATCCCTTGGCACCACATGCTGCGCCAGCCCTGTCCTCAGGGCAGGTTGAGCCGGCCATAAAAATGAGTGAATAAACAAACAAAGGTTCTGAAACACGGTGGCTCACGCCTGTAATCCCGGCACTTGGGAGGCTGAGGCAGGAGGATCGGTGCGAGTTCGAGACCAGCCTGGGCTACAAAAGTGAGCTCAAGGCCAGCCTGAACTGCATAGGGAGACTCTGTCTCAAAAAAGAAAAGAAAAGAAAAAAAATAAAAATAAATAAATAAATAAAATAAAAATTCTTTAAAAAAAAAGGTGTAATTGTGCACTTCTGCTTCCAGGAGGTTAGTGTGAGCATATTTCTCCTAATTCTTTCCACAAAGCACAAATAAAATACTGCACGTTGCATGCAAAATCAACAGGAGGAGGTTTTGAGAGGTAGAGAGAGGAAGGCAGAGTCACTGCCTATAATAAAATGCCATAAAGATAGTAGCTTGAATGACAAACATTTATTTTCATAGTTCGAAAGCTGGGAAGTCTGAAGGCAGGCTGCAAGCAGAGCTGAAATGTAGGGGGAACCTACTTTTATGTCTTAAAGGTTTTTTTGTTGTTGTTTTGTTTTGTGTGACCAGGGTTTGACCTCGTGACCTTTCACTTACCAGGCACGCACTTGTGCCACAGAGCTATCTCCCCAGCCCCTTAAAGTTGTTGGTGAAGATAACTTTTCTGCTTTTATTTGTTTTTCTCATAAGGCACCAATTCCACTCATAAGGGTTCTACTGTTATTACTTCTCAAAAATCTTAATTCCAAGCAGTGCCACATTGGAGGTTAGGGACAATATATAATTTTAAATGGTACAAACCTTTGATTCAATGCACTAAATAACCCAATAAATAATGTTAGTAATAAGTTTTCTGTTGGCTTTCATATCATTTGCTCCAGATTTGGAATTGTAGAAGCCAGCAACTTTGAAATATTAATTAACATACGGAAAAGAGCTCCAAGCAAGCCCTGATGCCAAAACAGAAGCAAAATTTCTTCAATTTATATAAAGTGATAAAATGAAGAGATCTTTGCCTTAACTTGATAAAAAAAATTTACAAAATGTGTGTGGCCAATATGCTTAATAATGCGAACCTGAACTAATTTCCTTAGGACCAGGAGAAAAAAGTCTGTCCTCTTTCATCACTCTTATTAGACATAGTAACAAAAGCTATAGCCAGTATAGGAAAGGAAGAAAAAGAAATAAAATGCTTACAAAATAGAAATGAAATACAGGGCATGGTGGTGTATGTCTGTGATCCCAGAGCTTGGGAGGTTAGAAATAGGAGGATCGCTATAAGTCTGATCTGTGTAGTGAGAGCCTGTAGACCCTGTACTAAATACATAGAAGAGTTTTCAAAGAAACTATATGTAAGCCGGGCATGGTGGCTCATGCCTATAATCTCAGCACTCGGGAGGCTGAGGCAGGAGGATTCGTGTGAGTTCTAGAGCAGCCTGGGCTACAAAGTGAGCTCAAGGCCAGCCTCAACTGCATAGTGAGACCCTGTGTCAAAAAAGACAAAAAAAAAAAAAAAAAAACTATATGTATTTCAGAAGATATGTACACATGCAAATAATAATTGTACAATTTACATGAAAAGCTCCAAATCCCCAGAACTGATATGTAAGTTCAGCAACGTTATGTGACAGCAGATAAACATTCAAAACCAGGTTACTTTTCTAAGTATGAGCAGTTAACACATGGTCTCTAAAATTAAAACGCAGTTCAGTTTTGAGATTTTCTAAAATATTCTTAGTTGTAAATCTAATGAAATAAATACAGGACTTGTATTTGTAATTTACAAAATATAGATGAAAGAAACAGAGATCTAATGAAATGTAGAGACACATTGTGTTTATAAGCACACACTCAATTCATTCTCCCTGAGGTTGATGTGTGCTTTATGAAACTTCTAACAAATTTTGAGACAAATTTTGTGGTCATGAAAAGATGTTCTGAAATGTATACAAGAATGTAAAAATACACTACCATAATGCAATTTTTTTAATGGCCAGCATGGCCTGCCCCAGTGCAGGGGCTGGCACAGCATGTGGTGCTGGGGATTTAATTGTGCTCCCTGCAGTTGTCTAAGCTCTCCTATGCAGGTGTTTTAGACTGCTGAACCATCTCACCAGCCCCCAATCAAAGAAATTTTGAATAAAAATATAAGACGGTAAATTAGTGTGTTTAATTTTAGAATCTATTACATAATTACTGTTTTTCTCAATGACCAAAGATAAAACGTTTGTTTAGCTCATGCTGGAATAGATTGAAGCTTCTGTCCAGTCTATATCCGCTTCAGCGAGGCAGGTGGCATGAGAGAGGGGCAGCTCTTTCTACCCCTTTAATGATATCCAGAATTCTGAGATTGGTACCAATTCAATCAATGGACTGATCAAGCCATCAGCCAACCTTAATCCCAGCACCCTTAATCCCAGAATTGCGCTAGGAATTCGTTACAAACTCTAGAGTCGGCTACATTCCCCCAAAGGCCTGATCCCCATGGGTATCTAAGGCTTTGGAGGGCTATCTTGCCACAAACCACAACATTCTGCTCCTGGCCCCCAAAAGATGCATGCACATCTGTTTTTGCAAAAGGCATTTAGTTCACCACCAAAAGCTTCCAGGTGTGCTGAATATATAAAGTCCTGAATATCCTCTGAGTTGTAAGGAAAGCACTTAGCTGTGAGACTTTGCAGAAATGAAGAAAGAAACATCAAGCAATTCCAGTGTTCAGTGGCATAACACAGATTTGCATTTCCGTTTCCATTTCCAAAGTTACAGACAGGGAAAGAAAGGAGTGGGACCAAAGCTAGTCCAAAATCCATCAAGGCAAACATTAAGTCCTATAGTTCCATGTGCAGGATCCGAGGCCATCTATATGCGAGTTATGAACTCCAAAGGGGTTGCATGGCTCCACCTCCACTGCCCTTCTGGTGACAGTAGCTCTCATGGCTTTTCTCTTTTCTCTGCTGTTCCCTGCTTGCAGTTTTTCTCAGATAATTCATGTTCCTGCCTTGTCCAAAATTCATTTTTTTATTATGGCCAGCTCAGCCTGCCTTGGGAGTGAGGCTGAAGCTGGGGATCGAACCTCAGTCCCTACAGTTGCCTAAGCTTTCCTAAGCAGGCGCTTTGGACCGCTGAAACATCTCACTGGCCCCTGTCCAAAATTCTTCAGTCTCCCCTGCATTTTTGGCTGCACACATTTTCATGTACTACTCTTCCAAGGAAACATTGCCTGGTCCTCCGACTTTCTAAAATCTAGGTGGAAGCCTTCCTAAATCCAAAATACTTCCATTGTTCATGCACCTAAAACCTGCACCCTGTGGAAGACTCCAGCAAGAGCAGCAGCCATTCCTCCTCCTTCTTTTTGCTGTGGCATGCGAGTGTCTGGATTACTGAGTACAGTGAATCCATTTTTGAGGAACACTTTCTCTAGGCTGTCACCCTTCTGGACCACAGTGTAGCCTCTGCTATTTTTCAATGTAATTACTGGGCTTTCTTCTCCAAGCAAATTTTACAATTTTAAGGCTGCAAAGGGTGAAGGCCTGCTACTTCACAAGATGTCATCAGGCCATCCTTCGTATTTACTTCCTCCTTCCTTCTCAGACCAAATCTCCTCCATTTTTGCAGTCCACAGCCTTTTCTTCTGGCCACACCTACTACACATTTAATTATTCTGACAGTCTCTTTTCTTGTAGATTCTCAACATAGATTTGGCTGAAAGACAGATCTGAGCAAATATCTTAGGGATGGTGGATCTACAGGAGATGAAGTTGATTTGAAATTTGAGATTCAAAAATGAGATCACCCTAATTGTAAGGACAATAATGTGATACAATATAGCACTAGGAATAATTTTAAATGGTGGAATAAAAAAAAAAAAAAACCAAAATCAAATAGGGAAGTACCTAGAGAGGATGCTTAGACTTAGGCACTTCACCAAGAGATTATTGGAATCCTAGGATAAGATACTGAATGTGGTTGAGGTCTTGTTTGCCCTTTCAAAGAAAAATTACACAGAGCATTACTGCTAATAGGATAAAATGGGTGAAGAGAAAAAGAAATGAAAATAATTAAGGCCCATTAAGGTTCTTCAGCTTGAGAATGAGAAACCTGCACCAGTGATTAGAAGATGAGAAAAGGTGTAGTTTTGCTCAGGTGGAACTTAATTCACGAGTTACTGGTTTGTAGGAGATTGCACACACCATGTGGAAATTCCCAGGGAGCACTTAGGAGGGTCAGACGAGCGAGAGCCCTGTTGCCACCCAGCCTCCCTTAGCTGTGGATCTTCAAAACCCTTAATCGGAAGTCTTGGGCTTACCTGGTCACCACTTTAAGAATTTACAATGAATTCCTTTGCAATACTTGAAATGCAATAAACTTATAGGTCTACCATATATGCATCATGTGATCTCCACAGTGGTGGCATAATGACAGCTTCTGTCTCATCATGTAGAAATATCGCGATCTGCTGAGCTAGAGCCCCGCAGAGAGTCTTTCATGGTTCGGTAGCAACATGGTGTCTAATGTACTCTTAAGAGCCCCATGGTTCTGTGGGCCAGCAGCGTGCACTTTTGCCACTCCCCTTCTCCGCTGCTATGGCAGAACACTTTTTCTCTACAAACATTTAAACAGTTTGCTCAATCTGTTATTTATTCAGGGCACCAGGCGGCCTTAACCTATATTAATGGAATGACCTCCACCATTTGTCCCATCTGGATTCCATGCTCTGGGGACTCGTGTTCCCTGCACCCACTAACAGGCCACTAACCTGAAGCTTTTGCTTTAGTTTCTCTGTTAGGTGGGAAACTCTTTAACTCTTCTACGATTGAGGAAGCTTTACCTTTCCCCCAAACCCCCAGATTCATTGGAAACTTAATCTGCCCATGAAAATTTTCTTGATGCTTCACTAGATATAATTTTCCTCTTTTTGTTATAAATATATGTCTCTTCTGGCACTAAGTATGTTCTTCGATGTTTTTAGCTATGTAGAGATTTACTTTATCCTTAGGCCGGATGTGTTTTCTAACACATACTGCTTTATAAGCTCATTTATGAAGTTACCCAGTATAGTACTCACTGATCCATTTCCTAGTGATTAACATAATACCTTAAATTATATTTATTCGATAAATACTTGTTGAGGGGATTCATACGATAATTAACACCTTGCCAATAGTGAGCTGTTTAAGGTGACATACTGTAGAATAGTTCAGAGTAATTCCTGTCCTTGAAGAATTATACATTTAAGAGGAAAAAGAGGAAGCAGAGATGAGAAACCCAGGGATGGTGACTTGCTTTGTTTATTCAGAGAGCTATGGGGAGGTTTCCCAAATTCTAGGTCAACTGTGACTTAGCTAGTGACCAACTTAATTTCATGTAAATCAGCTATTATTTATCATTTATAGAGTGAAACGTCTGCTCCTGTTTTATAGCCAAGCTGGCAAGAGGGGCCAGCGGAAGTGGGAATTCCCTCGGTAACTGGACTCCGGCCTCAAACCTCTTCACTTCCTGTGGGTGATTAATTATGCTTCAAGGTTCTTAACAAAAGGTCCTTGATTCAGATCCCCGAGAACCAGGGACATTAATGCTGCGGCACTTTTGCTGCATCCCAGGTCAGTGAAATTTTTTCTCAAAGCTGGTTCCTATTTCTGGCAGTAACTCTTCGGTTCTGGAACTTTAGTTCCAGCCAAAATAAACTATTGTCTCAGGTCTGTATTTTTCCTGAAGCACCATGGCATTTTTATGGAATGTGGAGACAGTTTTATGTAAGACTTTAATGGTAACAATAAAGGACCCAGATCTTTTTCTTTGGCCTGCTATCCTTTTCCTCTGTCTCCAGGAGTGATTATGTAGCTTCCAAAAAAACTATCTTAAACTTTCCAAATGCAATCCTTCATTTATACAGTTGTGATGTAACTTTCATTTTTTTTCCGTCATTCACAACAAGATAAGTCATTATGCATGCAATTAGTTATATTTTAACAAGGCAATTATGTCTCGATTATTACGTTTCAAACTTTGCTTTCAATCAATGAAGTTATGCTAAAATGTTAAATTTAGCTGTGTGTTACCTGTGAACTCTCTACTCATGCTTTGACAACTCAGAAGTATTATTTAAATTTTAAAATAATGAAAATGCAGAATATGAAAAATTCCTAAATATGCAGAATGCTAAAAATGCACAAGGCTTGTTTATATATTGCAGAGTAATGTGGATTAGCTTTAAAAAATGTCATTATGGATGTGTTTCCATTCTATGAGAATGTTTCTAGCTGGAAAGGATCAGTAGGTAGGTGCTGACATCAAGATTTCGTCGAGTGGATGACGGAAATTCTTCTGACTTTACTATCTTTATATTATTTCATTTGTCTATGAGGTCTCCAAAACATTATACTAATTGAGAAATTTCATAATATTGAGTCCTAAAGTCCTGTATTTGTGAGAAAATGGGTTCATGCTTGCATATTAATTCCAGAAAAAATTATATAGTTTCTCTACAGTTCATAAAATTTAAATGACATACTCTTCTCTTAAGTGAGAAATTACACACTCCAATTTTAGTAAGATTGCAATTTTAGTAAGATTAAGCTTTAGGATTTGTTGTTGCCACTGGCCTCTACAATTATAGAGCTTTAGTGAGATAGCATTGAGAAAGTATGCCCCAACTTTAGTTTCATGTTCCATTAAAATTGATCTTCCTGCCTTTACATTTTAGAAACTAGACTATGATCCTTGAGAATTTTTATGTTAATACATAAGATTTTAAGGAAAGGAAATAGTGTAACCAGAGAAGACAAGGAAATTGAATCATTAGAGTAACTCTTGCCTCATAAGCAGAATGCTAACACTGTGAGTTTAGATATACAGCATACTAGAATGTACTTTTTGCTAAGTATATATACATATACATATACATATACATATACATATACATATACATATATATTTACATTCATCATAGAGAATTTGAACTTGTACATGACATAGCTTCATCTTTTTATTCCCCTATCTCCCTTCAAGTTCTCTTCCCCCCTTTATTTCCAAAAGTTTTATTTCCACTGTTTCTTCATTCTTTCTTCTTTTTTTAATGTTTCCTTCCTTCTTTTCTCCCTCCTCCCTCTCTTGTTCCCCTTCCCACTTGGACAATTTCTTCTTCTTTCACAATGTCTATTATGTGTTTTAGTTCTTATTTGCACTTTCAGTTTCTTAAAGCAGGGAAATAATGTGCTATTTATACACATGTGTCTGATTTGTTCCACTTAAGAGTTGATCTCAAGGCACATCCATTTACCCCGAAATGACTTAGGCTTATTGTTCTTTATGGGAGAGTAGTTATTTATCTTACTACTTAATGAGAAAGCATGGGGAACTCCCTGTAATTCTGTGAAGGCGGGTTCTCAAGAAAATCTTTTTGTTGAGAGATTTGAAATCACAATGTTCTTCCAGCAACATGTTATATATGTTTGAATATCATAAGTTTGTGGGAATGCTATTATTTTTTTCTCCAAACAATAAAAAACACAGTATTTTTAGAGTGCCTCAATGAAGCTAATCAAAAATTTCTGTAGAACTGTTGAAATATCTAAAATAAAGTTTTCTAGTATTTGAGTCTTCTTTGTGAACATCAACTCTTAAACTTTCATGATTGTTCAACATAATAAATATACTTGTATTACTTGCTTCCCGGGGTGTATGTCCATCTAAGTAAATGTGCTGCATTTGGAAATTTTGCATACATACAATTAGTGTTGTACTTGGAGTGTTATGTATGTTCTGACGCTAGTATTTCAGCACAATCCATACAGTAGTTGGAGAATCTATCATTAAAGAGAAAGCAAATGATAGGAAAATATTACCTTACAAAGGAACAATGAATGTTACTAGTTAATTCAGCATTCTTTTAAAGTCTGGTATTACTTATATGTCAGTGTGATTTGAAGGAGTACTAGGGATTGAATATAGGACATGCCCATTGAACCACACTACCAGTATCCATTTTGTTTGTTTATTTATTTATTTTATATTTTGAAACATGGTCTTGTTAAATTGGTAAATTACCCAGTTTGTGCTGAAACTTCTGTTCCTCCTACATTTGCCCTCCCAGAGTAGTGGGATTCCAAATGCACACTACCTCACCTGGTTTAGTGTGATTTTTTCTTTTTTTTTAATTTGGAGTGAGCAAAACTGGATTTCCTCTTGGGCTGATGATCACATATAATTATGAAGTATATAACTTTCTCTTTTCATTACAGAACACAAGTCATAGACCATGAAATATTCTTTTAATAAGACATGACTTTGTAGACAGGGCAAAAAATTTGTCTAAACATTTTCAAAGTGTTTTAAATAATTTTTCCGAAGTTTTGTATTTATTTCAGACGTAGTTTATAAGGTACTTTCGCACATATTATCTCATTTGTCTGTAAGACAGGCAATGAACTGAAAGTAGAGGAGTTACAGTTATTGGATAAACGAACGTAGGTCAGAAAGGAAGTTTTTATTTCAAGTCTTATTTTATTTTATTTTTTCATTTCCAAAGCTCTTATCACAAAACATAGAGGAATTCAGTACTGAATGTGTACTGTTTATCAAACACTGTGATTTTTAAAATCCTTTTCAATGCTAGAATTTAGTTGGGGAAATAATAAGGAACTGCGGTACCGGATGTGCTAGTACCACTGACTATGGGACTGTGGAGAACCACTCCTTAAGTTTTCGGGACATTGGAGAGCTAGTATATTTCACTTTAACTTTGAATTGCAATTCCTTCTGGTGAGTTATTTCCCATCCCATAAAGCCAACTATGTAAATCAGATGACTTTTCCTATTTCGCCAACAAAATTCACCCTTCGTTGTGTTTGGAAGGACTTAAGCATTGCTCATCTGAACGATAACCGAAACAGGTAGAAGGGAGACCAGCTGGAAGGCACAGCTCTGTAGTCCCCGTATTCTGATCGGTGAGGCAGGAGGTCTGTACTTTGAAGTCCAGATCTGAGAACTTTGTAATTTAACAAGACCTTATCTTGAAATATAAGTAAATAAATAAATAAATAAATAAAAGGAATATAGTCAGTTCTCCCTTCTCTCTCCAAATGTTGACATGTGTTGTATTCAGAAATATATACCCAAGTCTTATACAATTTGACTAAATGCTTTTATGACCAATGCTTAAACTATAAACCCCCAGATCGAAATACATACTTGTATTTTATTTTTGTTTTTAAAATTAAACAGAAAAACAGACAATTCCTGTTAGCTATGTCACTGGGTAGGGTCTGAGGAGGCTGCTCAATGAATCTGAGAAAGGCCTGCAAAGCTGAGGTAGAGGCCTCAATCTGGTCACCAAAGAGGGTTTTACTCTGCTCGCAGAAAAAGAATTTCAGCATACTACAAATTTATTGATCAGAATAAGAATGCAAAGAAGAGTAGGAATGAGAAGCCAGCTAGAGCCCTGCGAGGGGTGCATTTTGATGCAGGGGACCAAACTGGAGCACACCCCAAAGCAAGAAGCCAGTTTTCATAGGTCAGCTGAGGGCAGCCACAGAAGGTAGCTTTTGATCTCAGTTTTGGTGTATGGCTCCAGAGAAATCTTTACAGTTTGAGAAGCAATTCAGTTGCTTGCTAGAGGAGGGGACTTCCTAGGACATCTGGGTAAGTGCTTCTGCTTTCGGGCAGTTAATTTCTCAGCGGGGTGAGTGGGCAAGCCTTTGCTTTTGGTGGACCCTGAAGTCTTGACAGGACTGGATACTGCTAGGTATGGTTCCAGCTGGGTCTGGCCATGGAGCTTGTGAAAGCAGGAAATTGAGTGTCTCTGCAAGCCTGGAAATTGCTTTTCTTGCTCTTGTCTTAATGTCCACAGTCTTGAAGTAGGGGTAAGACAAACTCAAAATGAAATTTTCTAACACACACACACACACACACACACACACACACACACAGATACACACAGACACAGACACACTCACAGAAAACTGATTTTCTTATCCTACAACAATTTTGTGACTTACAGCTAAAAATCTTGTTCTGCTAACTTTTACTAAATAACGATGGAAGTTCTGCACACAGCTGAAGAGTAATCTGAGCTAAAGTTCTTAGGTAATAAAGGAACCAAAACTCGAGGCTCCAGCCTCCTTGCTGCCTGTCTTTATGTCCTCTATCACACTTCAGTTAGAGTCAGAAAAGCAATTTATGCTTTAGTTTTAGTACCTAGTTGCACAAGGAAAATGTAAAAGACGGAAAATCATTCAATCTTGTGCAGCTCGCTTATTTTTCAAAATCATCAAAAATAAATAAATAAATAAGACCAATTTTCTAAAATAAATTTCATTTTAAAAAAACAATGATGTATTTATCTAGCTCCTGGAGTGAAATGACAGGTGATTCAATGAAATTGTAAGACCAATAAATGGGACAGTAATAATTTCAATTGGTTAAATCTCAGTCATGCCCATTTAGGTTTATTATCAGTCATAGGTGTTTATTATTGAACAGGTACAAGTGGCAGATGTGTATATATTACATTTCCTTTTTTCTCTCTTAACCATAATGCTGTGTAGATGCTATTGATGAGGAACTGGAATTTCAGAAGCTTAATAGGCGTAGAAGGCCACCGAGTTTGTAGGAAGGAGCAGCAGATTTCTAACTCATATCCGCTGGCTCTAAATTTCCTACTGTCTTCCCCAAGTTGTTCTCCTTTTCTATGCACGGAAATGTTGCAGACAAATCCATACAGCTTATGCAGCTTTAATTATAAGCAAAATTCTATTTAACTAATGTAACACTTTAAAATATTTACTATTAAGATTGTTTTACTAAAGGCAAATTATTGTAAGATAACAAAATGCAGTTTCCCTGTGTTGTGTACATGTGTGTGTGTGTCAGAAAATTACATCCTGAGATTGTCTGTCACCCAATATTTTATGGGAAATGCCACAGTACATTTACAATAAAAATGTTTATATTTCAAGTCCCTTTCCTTCTGTGGCCTAACAGAACATAGATACCTAATCCCTACTACTGAAAATCTTTTGAAAATTTTCATAATTAATAAGTCATCATCAATGACATTTGGCCATATCTTATTTATCTATCTATCTATCTATCTATCTATTTATTTATTTATTTTTATGTTGTGCCCAGCTCAGCCTGCCCTGAGGGTGGGGCTAGCACAGCATGCAGTGCCAGGGATCAAAATGCAGTCCCTGTGGTTGTCTAAGCTTTCCTAAGCAGGTGCTTTAGACCACTGAGCCATCTCGGTGGCCCTTACCTATATCTTGGTAAGAGTTTTATAGATTTCTCATGTTTAGTATTAAATGGGGTATGAGTTTTTCTTACATTTTTGACTTCACTGAAACTTATTTTCCTTGTAAAAGTCAATTAATACAACATTGAAGTTAATCTCTGAAATATGGATATACAGGAAAACTTTGAAATTCTGTTTGTGTATTGAATAAATTTGTATTTGAGAATGGTACTGAAGTGTTTTAGGTATTGTGTACATAACTGGAAGCTTTTAAAACAATATAGAATCCTTCCTACTATACGTGGGATTAAAAACATGCTTTTCAGGTATACAGAATCTGTTACACACACAAATACATCATTTCATTCTGTAACTTTTCCTTCCAGGAAATGGAATATTAGGTGTTTGCCATAAAGTTCTCCATAGAGACAAAGTTTGCAAAATGAAAATATATTGGTATTTAACAACTGCTCTGATAAAATCCTCAAGAATGAAATCTGTCATTTTTAGCGATTCTCTTACAGCTGTTTCATCCTGGGTGTGATTGTAATTCATGCTAGGGTAGATGAAGTGTCAGACTACCTTGTTTATTTCACAGTATATGCACAATAACGTACTCAGGTATGTATGCTACACACCACTTTTCATCATAGAATAAGTCTACAGGGTTCTAAGATAGACTAGTAGTTATTACATGGTTTTATATGTCATAGAAATTCTGCAGCATATTTCCTTTTGAGTCTTTTTTTTTTTTTTTTCCTTTTGAGTCTTATGAACCTATCTCAGCTCCAACAAAATGACCAAGGAAAATGTCAACAGTTTCTATGTTGATGTCACATGTATGCATTTGAAGTCATTGGAAGAGCATGCTCTGCAACTATAGCCTTTATTAAATTTGCTTTAAAACTGTCTTTTAAAGATATTTTAATTAGGGAGCTGCGACATGGCTCAGCAGTCTAAAGTGCTTGCTTAGGCAAGCTTAGGCAACTGCAGGGACCACGGTTCAATCCCCAACACCACATGCTGTGTCAGGCCCACTCCCAGCTGCAGGCTGAGCCAGCCATTTTATATGTGTGTATATATATATATATATATATATATATATAGAGAGAGAGAGAGAGAGAGAGAGAGACAGAGAGAGACAGAGAGAGACAGAGAGACAGAGAGACAGAGAGACAGACAGAGAGCAATATGTAGAGAGATATATAGATATTTTAATGGCTTATTAATGCTTTTTAGTTATATATAATGATCACATCCATCATAGGAAACTTGTACCTGTACATGACATATCTTGATTTTTTCTTTCCCTATTCTCTATCTTGCTTTCAAACAATTATCAGTCATAAATTAAAATAGGCCACAGATAAAGCTAATGTTATTTTTACATAAATAGTTTGCCCATTAATTTAAAAAGAAGGCTGGCCATCAGTTCAAAGAGTTTTGCAATTTTGAGTCATGATATCTTATTCTAAATATTGTCTGTAGGCAGTGATTCTCATATGGGGGGTGAATTTTCCCCTTAAGGTACTTTGGTAATGCATGGCAGCCTTTTTAATGCCATGCTAGAGCAGGGTTACCAAATACAGTTATTTAAGATACAGATATGTAGCTATACTTGAATTTCATATCAATGACAGAGAGAGAAAGAGAGAGGGACAGACAGAGACAGAGACACAGACAGAGACAGAGACAGAGTATCTGTCGCCTTTTGTAAACCAAGCTGGTTTCCAATATACTACGTAGCTCATGCTAGCTTTGACTTCCTGGTGACCCTCCTGCTTCAGTCTTCTAGGTTTTTAAATTATAGGTATGAACAACCAAGCCTGGCATTGGTCAGTCTTTTATTAACAGCTTGATAGTAAAAGTTTCAGCACAATTTTAGAATTAGGTTTGATAACCCAAAGGTGAATAAAGAAAATCATTCAATCAGGATCTTAAATTTCCTAGAGTTCAGACTGCAGAGGCCAAATAGGAAGATATATGAAAGCTGGGCTATTTCTGAGTCACTGCTATGGAAACATGAAGGTCACTGCGATGACTTGCTGACAGGAGGCCCGGAGTGAGGATGGCCGTGCAAGGCTTCCTCTTCTGAGAAGATGTAGACTTTCTTCTTAATACTGCAGAGATCTCCATGGATGTTACCTACACAGCCATAGGATTTTCCAAGCACTCGTAAGACTTAGTTGAGCTTCTAACTCAGCACTGTAGATAAATCTGTATCTTATTGTCTCATTTTATAAAAGAGCTCAATTCTCTGCCCTCTATTCATAGCTGTGAATTAGAAGAGTTGCAAATTCTTCTGGCTTTGCTTAGCTATGTATTATCTTTAAGTTTTTGAAAATACTTTTTGCCCTCTGCATCTTCCTAAAGATATAGGAATGTGAAGTAATTCCCAGCCATTTGCCAACCTAAGTGCTGAGTGCAAAGCGAATCTGGTACATGGACAAATTTGTACCCTCAATATACATAATCCTTCTGCACGTGGTAAGCTGTAAGTGCAGAAGGTAGCATTATCTTGATCTGCTACCACTGTCTACATAGCTGGAACAGTAGCTGGCCTCAATAAAATATGGAAAAAAATCAGTCCCTGGCACCTAATGTCTCATTTGGCCCCACCCCTGGGCATGCTACACATGCCACTTACACCAATCAGAGTGCTGGGCCCCTGTAATCCTAGTGCTGGGGAGGCTGAGGCTGGAGGAGCACTATAAGGCTAACCTGCCTAGTGAGACTCTGTACCAAAAATACTAAAAGAAAAACCTAAAAAAGTTTTAGTAAAAGTAAAAAAAAAAATCATTTTGTAGAATACCAGAATATGTAGACATTTAAGAAAGAATCACAAAGTGTTTGAATGGAGTCCACAGGCAGGGTAATCTTTTTTTTTTTTTTTTTTCATTTTTTATTACTTTTAATAAGAAATAACAATGAGACAGTTACAAAACACATCAGTAGGACAGCCACAATAATGAATACAATGCCTATTGTTGTCTTCATAGTAGCCATTCAGAGTACAAGATGCAGACATGATAACTTTTCTAAACACTATTGGTACAAATATTTCTTCTCACTGGACTAAGAGAAAGTTGTTGCATGCGTGGTGCAATATTCCATAATAGCAGTGGGGTTATCAGCAGAACTGGCATTGTCGGAAGCTGTTGACTTGAGCCTTTCACAGCTCAGCATATGGTAACATCAAAGAAAAGTCAGTGTACTTTTCTGTGTCGTATACTATTCCTTAGGCCTTCTAACCCCACTGTAGGTGTATGCTGTCTGCCACTATCCTGTGTGCATCACTTCGGTGGCTGGATGCCCATGACCTTTTGCAGTTTTATGCTTTCTTGCAGGAGTACAGCAAAAGACATGATATCAATTGTGAGTCCCTGCAACCACTTCTTAAGCCTGAAAATGATTTACGGAACAGTAATATATTATGCCGGTTTTAGTTGTTTTATTAAGTGCACTGAAGCTCGTAGTGAGAGGAATTAAATAGAAACCACAGAGAGTGCAAGTAAATTACACATGCTTTTTGATTGCTTGGCTTCTTAATCTTTTAAACAAAAATACTTATTTTATTTCACATATTTAGAATTTTACAATGCTTCTCATGATAGTAGTGTGTTTAGTTCTCCATGGCTTTCACTTTAGAATAGTGTCATGAGAGAATTATTGTGTTGGCATCTTCTCATTGTCACAGTTACAAAACAAATAAATCATAGAAAGGACAGGATAATAAAATGAAAATAAAGTGCTAAGCTGTCATGTAAAAACAAAGGAATTCCCCTAAGGATATTCTGCTAGGTAAAACTAAATTCATGCTTCAGTGGGATTTAATGTAGTTGACTAAAAGGAGTTATCAACAAGGGGCCAACATTAAATTGGCTAAAATTCCTATAACTGCCATCATCTCAAAATTCAAGGGGAGATAAGAGGAAGAAAAAACAGAGACATTGTTGTAATGTTGTAAGACTGGCCAGTTTTTTTTTTTTTTTTTTTTTTTTTTTCTTTTTTCCAGGGCGGCAGTACAGTGCCAGGGCAAGCACATTATATCCTCTGAGGAAACAGCTACAGCTGAAGTGAGAGTAACTTTAGAGACATCGACATTTTTATCTTAGCTAAAATTTTACAGTATATGTTTTAAAATTTTTTCAATCCAATTTATGCTCAGCTATTAATAATTTAAAGTATATGAGATACTTTTTGTTTCTGACACCTACCCCACAAAGAACTATCTTTGAACTTGTCCTAATACATTATTTTCTTTTTGTAACTCATAGACAATTAATATTACTGTGAAAATTAGAATCACTTTCCATTTTAAAATGCAATCCTAAAATATATCACTTTTATTAAGCATCTAAATCTCCATCCTTTCTGCTTAAATCTCTATTTTATATTGGATGCTTTGTGTTAAAGTGTAATTTTTCCTGTGTAGGTAGTAATGATACTACTACTATTCAGTTTTGTTTGTTTTCGTTTCTGTTTTTTTTTTTTTTTTTTTTTTTTTTTTTTTTTTTTTTTTTTTTTTTTTTTTTTTAAACTGGCGATTAAACTCAAGCCCTTGCACTTGCCAGGCAAGCACTTATTCTACTGAGCTATCTCCCCAGCCCTATGCTATTCAGTTTTGATAATCTCATTTTTAATTGGCAATATAAGAATGAACCTAAGGGGCTGAGGAGATAGTTCAGTAGAATATGCATTTGCCTGGTAAGTGCAGGGACCTGAGTTCACTCCCCAACACAAAAAAGAAAGCAAACAAACAAACAAACAAACAAAGAAAAACTAAGAGCAACTGAGAATGCCTCAAGTTTGTAATAGAAAATGAAGGACTATTTCATCAAATTTTTAGCTATATGCCATTCATCTTTCAATATATCTCACCAGGTAGGAATGTTAAAAGGAATTTTTTTCTTTAAATTACCTATTCAGAACACTCAATCACCTTTGCAAATAAAAGAAAAGTTGGGGCCAGGGAGATAGCTCAGAGGCACAAGTGCCTGCCTGGCAAATACAAGGTCCTGAGTTTGATCCCTGGTTCTGCAAAAAAAAAAAAAAAAAAAAAGTGTTTGGGGCCTGGTGGGATGGCTCAGTGGTCTAAAGTGCCTGCTTGGGAAAGCTGGGGCGGCTTCAGGGACCACGGTTCAATCCCGGGAACCACATGCTGTGCCAGCCCTGCCCTCGGGGTGGGCTGAGCCGGCCATAAAAATGAGTGAATAAACAAACAAAGATTCTGAAACAAGAAAAATAAATAAATAAATAAATAAATAAATAAATAAATAAAATTTAAAAAATACTTAAAAAAAGTTAATGAATTTTAAATTTAATTAAACTGGGATTCATCTCAGTTGTTTTCCTTTGAGAACAAATTAGACAATCACACAAATAACCAAAGAAATTGTTAAAAATAAGGTAACATGGTGGAAAAAGTGTACCTATCAATGAAAATCACAAGTTCATGGTAGAGGTATTTTTTCGTATTTTGAAGACAATTGTTGGCATAATAGTTGTCTTACAAATCTGTGGAAGTTGACTTTTGTAATGTGCAACTTGGTTTACTTTCTAAGGTAAATTATAAACAGAGCTTTATTGTTTTATATTCTGAGGTAAAAGAAATATGTACAGCTTCAGTGCTACTCTATTTCATGTCTAGCATAGTGATTTTGAGTACTATTTTTCTACCTTGTACAAGTCAGTACAAAACATTCACTACCAGCAGTTTCTGTGTATGGTTTGTACCCTAATCTGGGTAGTGAATTGCCAAGAGGACTTAATAAACCCCATTTCTGGTTGTTTATTTAGAAAAAAAAAAAAAAACTAGAAAGCCTGAAATATCTACCTATTAGGAAGATGGAGTAGCAAGCTAGTTGAATTCCCATAAAGAAGGTAATTTCCTGTTTAAAGTTGAAATTACTAGCAGCAATAGAATTATCTTATAAATTTTCCAGCCTCCATATGCATTACCTATGCCTATATAAAGATAATTGTCTTTCCTAACCTATACCCTGAGCAGGTTTTTAAATACATGACAGAATATCTCATTTTGAATAGCTTATTAGACATAGATACAAGCAATGTGAAAGGACTAGGACAGCACAAGCCCTCTGTATTTGCTTTTTCTTAAGAACATGAAACAAAAATTCATTTTATATTGTTATATAAGGTTTTCATTACATCTTGATATTTTACAGATATAGGTAAATGATGTTCTTCATTTAAACAAATTAATAAGCTTTAACTAGAGTAGGGAAAAATTTACTCAATCGTTTTTTTTTTTTTTTATTCCGTTGTTTAAAACTTTGCAGTCCATGAATGAACAGACCAAACCCTCACCTCACTTGTCTTCAATAAAACATTATTGTCTTTTGGCATCCTCTTGCACCGGGGGAAATAAAAGTCACATGTGGAGAAGTTCTAACTGTTAGGCAGAAATGATCCTTAGAGGGCAGTTTTTATCCTCCACGGAAGTACTGCAGACTTCTTCCATTAGTGTAGTTGCAGGGAGCAAAAGGTTAGGGAAATGGAACTGCTGAGGATACCTGAACACATAAGTCAAACTTTGCTGCACAAAGTGAGAGTGCCAGGCTGTGCCCACAGGTGCGTTAAAGCATCTGAGACCAAAAAACAACGGTAATATTTTACGTTGGAAAACACTGTACAGATGGTGACACTTTGTTTGTGGTTGTAAGGAAGAAGGGAAGGCAGCTTCCAGCGCCCCCTCAACACCTACCATTTGGCATAGGCTATGGGAGGCTGGAGAGAGCGGAGGGAGATTTGCCTCAGTTGAAACAGCTGGGAAACAGATGGACGCTGATGTGAAACTTGCCAAAAGCCTCACTGAAGCCTCCTAACCAACCATTTTCCACCAAAAACCAAAATAGCTAGTGAAGTGGTAACAGTGGAGACCTTTGAGCCAGCAACTGGTGAGCTTTGGGCACTGGAAGAAACAAAATTTAAATGCCAACATTATGCAAAATAGAAATCAAAACTGTAACTTCAAGGGACATATTCTTAAGACAGAGTAGTAGGGTATGTAGTAGTAGTAGGGTAGTAGCATATGTATCATGATAAAAGTTCCCACTGCATTAATTGACACTGCTACCACTTTAACTGCACTGGCATCCTTGGGTAGGATGTCAAGAAACACACACTGATGCATGCTTTATTAGCTGGAATTTAATAAGTCTGTCTGATTATTGTAAATTTAAGTGTGCACAGATACTTCATTTTAGTCACTGGAGTTTCCTTCAAGAGCAGTTTTGGTTTGTAATTCAGGCATGCAGTAAATTATTTTTAGATTTAAGTGTTGAGTTATAGCCAGATTTTTGTTTAAATCCAGTTGCTGGATATAGAAGCCTCCTTTTGTGTATTTCTCCTTATAATGGATGTGTATATGGAGCCATCACATAGGCCTGTTCATGCTTTGTGTGTTTGTTTGTGTGAATGGATGATATTTATGAAGTACTTTGGAATATGGCAAAAGTTGGAGGAGATCAGCTTCAAAGAAACAAAAATAAATACAAGCTAATAGGCTTTCTTCAATGTGAATCTGTTCATTCATGCTTACATAAGGGAATGTGCGAACCGTGACTCATTCAAATTGAATTGCTCATGAGAAAAAATGTGCTGGCTTTGTCATTAGTTTCCAGAGTTGTTTGACAGAAGGGAAAAGTGCACCGTCTCCAAATAAAGAATAACTAGCCACAAATTTCAGGCAGAGAGAGACTCCAACTTGGCCACAATTCTTTTGATTCAGATGAGAACATGGATGTTTGAGAGGAGGGCTTTCATCAGATTGTTTTGTGCTGTGACTGAGTTTGCAATTTGCCACAATAGCCCATGGAATACTTTTTATAAAAAAAAGAAAAAAAATCATTTAGATATTTTCTTTAAAGAAAGCCAGAATCATGTCCTATGATGTGGATATCAGCAAACCTGTGGCTTCAAGCCAGTGTGCAATGAACTGCAGTTTCTACTAAAAGCCAGCAAGGTGGGCCTTCAGTGAACAGGATGCATTTGAGAGTGCAAACTTCATTGATTACATAGCGCATGTGGTCCCAGTGCCTTCCTGCAGTGTGTAATCAAATGATGTGTGACATATCAGCACACGTGTTTTGCATTGGCTGAAGTCCCATCTGCCCTCCCAAGGTGGGTGGTGGTGAGGAGTCAGTCAACACAGAGATAAGTGACAAGCTCAGAACTGGAATGAGTGCATGGAAAGGAATTCTCCACATTGCCAGGACACGAGTCCGTGATCCATCAAGAGAAAGGAGAAGCCCGTTTGCCAAGATATTGATGCAAACCTATTGTGGTTGCTGATAGACTAGAAAAGTCAACATCTGGTCAGCATAGATGTTGCTAAGAGTCAAAACAAAAGTGTTTATGTTAAAGTGCCTTGTCTAATGGATTTCCATTATGCAGAGACTTCTCTCCTTTGACTTCTTTCAGGAAGACAGAAAAGAAAAGAACACTTTTAAAGCATATAAAAATAGCTTTTTTTGGTAGATTTGGGCATAATTAGCTGTCATTTAAAGTAAGAAGTAAATGTAGCTTAAAAACATCATGTATAAGCCACATCACTGTATTGTTTTGTAAGGTAAGTAGTCACTGCGATTTTTGGCTTTCCATAATTATTTTTGCATCAATTTTCCTGTTTTTGCTCATAGGACAGTTGTCATACTTTTGCTTGATAAATGTAAAAGGTTTGTATACCCATGCTCAACTGCAGTCAGAAGTTAGAAAAGTTTTCATGAGAGTACAAGCTATATTTTATCTTGATTATGTTTATATTTCACAAAGGATACAAAGAAAATATTTTAGAAGAGCTGATTTTGATTATTTTCTTTACTTGATATATGAAGATTCTTTTCCATTGTAGATTAGTACGCTGTTCATAGGTGCATTAAGATAGGTTCTAAGTTATACCCCAGACATATAATAATAGTTATAGTGTGCTAATTTTGTCTTGGGACCTGAGAAACAAAGGATATATACTCTGAGTTATTATTTTTATTTTTACATGACATTGAAAGATTTGATGATGTGAATCATTGATGTTAGATATTATACAGTAGGTTTATCATATATATATATGTATATATATATATAATGAATAACATGCTTTTAAACTCTGTTCATAGTTTAAATCATATGAACACAATTTTATTTATAGATTCCACATTGAGTAAAGTATGATGTACAATAAAAGAACATAGCTCATGTCATCAAAGAGCTTATACATAATTAGAAATATAAAAGCCAGTAAGTGCATACATACTTTTGCACAGGCTCAGTTTGAGCTTGAACTTATGTTGCTAAGTTGCTGAACGTGGGATTGATAAAATAGTCACATACTTACTGGCTACATTTTAAAATAAAGGATTCTAGATTCAATAATACGTAGACCGCAAGTATATATGTTAGGTGAAGTTTTATGTCTAAATATGTAATCTCTTGAGGATTTGGTTTACTTTGTTATGAGATAACACCGTATTATGAACCATCTAACTTTGGATCATGTTTTTTATGAAGAAAGTTGAACATTTTCCTGACTAGGATGTCAATTATTGAAAGACAGAGAAGAAAAATAAGAAGTGTATCTCACCCTACTGAGGTGAAATCGATATTTGTGTCTTTGCCCTCTCTCTGTCCTCCATCTAACCCAAAATCTGGAAAAGCAATTACTCAGTATCAATGAACAATATTATTGCTTGTGTCTGAATAAACATTCTTAGCACTAATCATGTTATTTTATTGTTTATTATTATGTTTATTTTTTGCAGATTCCCAAGAAGGAAACTACAAGACAGAAGTCAACAGCAAACCCAGGAAGGAAAGGACAGCTTTTACCAAAGAACAAATCAGAGAACTGGAAGCAGAATTTGCCCATCATAATTATTTGACCAGGCTGAGGCGATATGAGATAGCAGTGAATCTGGATCTCACTGAAAGACAGGTAACACTGGACACGGCCATTCCATGATCTTTTTAATCTCTTTGAGCCAGCAGTGTTCTTTCAACATTTTGCAACAGCTACAGCTGTGGTTCTTAAACACAAGTAGGAAGACTTGGGAGTTATTCTATAATAAAGTTCTTGTGCAGCAAAGTGACAAAATTAAAGATAATGTATAATAATCTATGAAGGGAAACTATATTTATTGGGTTTAGGAAGTAATCTTTTTTTTTTTCCCTGTGATGATCACCTTCCTCCATTTTTTTACATAAAATACATTGCTTTATTTAAAGATGTCACTTAGCAAAGACTTTCATACACTTATATTTAAAATTTTTCTTGTTGGACGAAATAAAAGATCAGGAACCCCGAGTTAGTTTCCTGCACAGCTCAGGATAGCTGTGTTACAGGGCAGCAGTACATTAACCCTTGAACCTCCATGAAATAGTGCAACAAATTCATTATTTGTCTACTCTCCATAAAAACTCTACCAGTTCAGTATTCCAAATAATCACTCGCAGGCATTCTCTGCCTCTCTGGCATCACCACATGTGGTGTCCCCGGCAAGCACGGGGGTGGGGGGGAATGGGAAGTTTGTGCAGTGACCCGCAAATGTTTTCACCTGGAAATGACCCGTGTCACTTCCATTTACACTATGGTGTTCGGAAATCGTTGACTGCTGGGACTTCAGGGCTGAAAGGCTGGGAAATGATGGGTGGCAACAGCACATAGATCACTGGAAATGCTTCTATCACCTTATCTAAAATTTTTTTGAACTTGTTTTGGCCTCAATAATTCAAAATTCTAGTACTCGCACAGATTGATTTTAAAGTATTAGTCATCTCTGACATCCAAATAAAAGAACACTAACAGTATATTTTAAATTAAGTACATCTTGGTCCCTCTTTGAACGACAAATAATTTGCTCCATAAGCGCTCACAAGGTCTTTCTGTAGTCTCCGACTTTCCCATGGAGAATGGAGCCTACTGATAGCTAACAGTTGCTAATCTTTGGAAAAACATTCCTGAGCGGCAAATGCAAACATCTTTATGGACAGTGCGGTTATGATTGGCACTCTTCAGGCTAGAAGTTTCATTTCCTCTTTGACTATGCTTACTTCCTCAAAGGCCCGTCGGAATCAAGGAAATACCAATGAGGTGTAAGCCAATGTGGCATAATCTTTGGAGGGAAAGTGGGAAAGTTTTATCCAGTTTCTTAAATCATCTCTTACTGTTTAGAACTCAACTTTGGCAGGTTATTTCTGGGTAGTGGAAATATGCAGTGCAATCCTTTTATGTGGTTTCCTTTATTGGTGGTTTATATTTTATTAAATATTATGACTAGCACTTAAGTTGTAGAGCACAGCACGTGCTTCCCTGGAACTTCACCCACAGATTGCCCTCTGTAAGAGCACCCAATTTGGCACAATGGTAATCAAGATACACAGAATACAGCATCAGAGATTTATTTGTTTGCATTTATTTTTTAAAAGAGGAAACAAGGAGAAAAAGAAGGGAGTAGTCACACCTCAACATGTTTACATATAGATAGCAAGCTGAAAGGAAGATAGCAATGTTTTAAATAACACAAGAAAGATAGAAGCTAAGTATAATTCCAATCTGCAAAAGAGGACAGATGCAGCCTTGTGCTCCCAGCCAAGAACAAAGGCACAGTTCTACATTCATTCATCTAGGAGTGGTGCATGGTTAGCCCCTCATTCTTTGGTTAGAAGTCTGCTTGGGTATAAGAATAAGCTCTTTGGGGAAGTTTGTCTTTAAATCTGGTTTGGAAATTTTGAAGATATTTCAGATATATCTTCTTTCCTCCTAATGGACTTGACATCTCTTTAAAAATAATTCTACTAGAAAACTTATATACATAAACACACATGTATATTTAATTTAATAACATTTTCAATACTTTGCTTCAATGTTTTATGTTGCTGAAAAAATCCAATACAAATTTTGTGTCACAGTGTTGGACTGGATTTGCCAACCTTTGCTACACCAGCTCGTGGGTCAAAGAAGAGCTGAAATTGCCTGGGATATGATAGTTGGCTTCTACTGCGTGGGCTGCTGTCTTCTTGTAGGCTCACCTGGGATGCTTCAGTGGGTGCATGAGGCCAACAGCAAAGGCGTATTAGGCTTCTCCTTGCATCTTATTTTATAATGCTCCTTTTTTCACAGTAAATCATCGAATCGAGCTTGATGTCAGTACCAAAGCCACTAGATGGCTTTTCCGAAATTATCCAAGTAACATTATTGTAAGGAAATAAAGAGGCACCAAAATAATGTTAGAGATAATTAGGTGTTCAAACAACTGAAATGGCATTTTTTAGTGAAGTCTTTCTTTTAGGTGACAAATCTCTACTTCAGTTTTGCAAACTAATATAAAGAGGAGATATAAATATTAAAATTTAAACAGCTCATCAAGAGTATATTTTAAGAGAACAATTATGTCCAGTCAGAAAGAACTGACCTATTATGTAAAAATTGGCATGAATATCCAAGATTTGCATCTTGGAATTAGGCATTCTTAGAGAAACAGTAAACACCTTGAGACACAGAAAGGAAAATGAAAGTACCTGCGCTCTCTTTCTCTGTGATTTATATGCCATAAAACCTATGAAAGGATTTTTAGTATAAACAGTAAAACACAACTATCACCAAGAGGGAAATAACATTGCTATTCAAAGCATGTTGAATTACTTCTTTTGTAAAACAAATATTTGTTGAGCAAGGTGCTAGTAATAAAATCTTGTCTAAGTAAGCTGAAGAGGTAAATCCTAGAACTCACAGAAGAGGCAAAAATTAAACAAGTGTTAAGAGTTGTGAGGAGTGCTGAATGTCACGAGAAAAGACTCAAGGTAGAACAATCCTGGTTGTCAAACGTTAGTTTTATTTCTACACTGTGCTAGACAGTGTCTTAAAATAAATATCTTGGAGTTTTATTTTTATTTTCTAAGTGAAGTTTCACTGGTGGTGAAACTTATCAGGAACAAATATTATATTTTTCAATCATCAATTTTACTATTGTCAAAATTTATATTCACATGATATGCCAAGGTATTTATTTCAGTCAAATATTTTGTTTCTTAGAGATTGGATATTCAGCATTTTAAACTTAATGTTATAAGATGAAGTCCCTTATATTCATTTTTTTTCTTTAAATTGAGAAAAGATTTCTTTCACTAGTTCAGATTGATATTGAAAATAATAATAGACTAGGGGACTAATAAAGTAAGGAATTTTAATTTTCACAGTTCTAGAAGCTAAAAGGTCCTGGGCAAGGCACTAGTAGGTAGGGCCTGGTGTGCATCTGTTGGTCAGTGGTCTTTTTGCTGTAACTTTACAAAGCTGCATAGCCTAGGAAGATCTCTACTGAGCCTTTTATGAGGTTGTTTTGTCTGCTAATGGGGGTTCTACCTTAGTGATTTCACCATCTTCTGAGTTTCCCACTCTAAGGCCAGAGCCTTAAGGTTTGGATTTCAAATTTGGGAATCAGGCGCCAAAACAGGCACTCAGATCACAGACAACTATAGCAATTCTTTCATTTTGCTCATGATTAGCTCTCACTTTAGAAATAATTGAGATATACTGAGTCCTGAAGAGTCACTCAGATCTTTTCCAATTCCTGCCTAAAGAACGGTTGCAAAATCTTTCACACGCAAGAAATCACCTGATCCACATTTCAGTCTTCTGCCACACGATGCTGAGGTATTCAGTAATTTCCTTTTAGCCTAAAATCCTCTTTGGACTTAGTCAATCAAAAAAGAGAGAACAACAACAACAACAAAATGACCAAGAAGGATACAGAAAAATAACTCCATGTTAACCCATAGGAATTTAACGTCATTATTTTATGTTAAATAAAATGAAGAACAACGGAGGACTTTAATTACATAAAGCTGTTTAGGGACGAGTGGCCACTCCAGTAATGTCCCAGTTGTCAACTTGCAATTTCACTTTGCAGCCTATTCTCATTTACTGTTCAGGATGAATGGCTACGAATGGTTGGTTGGCAAGGCCACTTAGCACATGTGTGGAATCCTGCCCTCACAAGGTATATTTTTTACATTGTACAAAATGTTTCTGGCTTTCCTTGATTTTGTAGATAAATTTGGAGAAAGATGATCCCAGATATGGAGTTATATTTCACATTGGGAAGAAGGGAGAAAACAGCTAGATGAGTGAATTAAAAAAGGGCTAAAATGGATATTGTTAGAGTTAAAACAGTGAGATACAGAAAGAATAGAGAATCCTTTCACTTTATAAAGTCTTTTGCACAGAGCTGATCAAAGGTGTTATGAGGCAGGTTTGTCAATTCTCTAAAATTACCGGAATAAACAGACTGAATTCATATGTCTACCAAGATAAATGGAAAATCCCACCTAGTTGGATCAAACTCTAGTAACGGAAACGAGGGACATTATTCTTTGTTTGTTATTCATAAGTCATTAAATGGCTCAATGTCAAGTATTTTCAAAATAGCCATTCATTTTTTTTTGCATGACTATACAAACTTGCTAAGTTAAAATGAATCTCTCCTCCAATAGGCCTACTAGCCTATGCATGAATAAGCTCCATACACACAACAAAATGTTTCTTGAACTACAGAGCTATTTTTTTAAAAAATTAAAATACTATATATTTTATGCCAATATACAGTGATTTGTATTTTGCTTCACATTCATATGCAATTTTTCTCCTTCACTTAAACAAACCTACCTGTGTACCCAGTGATTCCAGCATATTCTCCTTTTATTTACTTCATTATTTAGGAGTCATTATAAGAGTAACAGTACTGAGTACCACAAAGACTTTTTACTTCAGCTTTTCTTTCCTTTTCTTTTTTTTTTTTCTGTGGTCCCGGGGATGGAGCTCTGAACCTTGTACTTGCCAGGCAGGAAGTTAGGTGGCTGAGCTACATATGCTGCTGCTTAATTCTTTGGATTCTACGTACTTTTATTTAACTCCAAATATACTGTTTTTTATTTAACTCCAGCTTTATTATTTAACTCCAACCGGGAAAGTAGAGATAACAGGTGATAAAATAACAAGTGGTACAAGAAAGGAATCTAAGGGTGTAATTAAGAGTCATTCTTGGTAGGTCTGCTTGTAAACAAGCAGTGCATGTTGATAACGTGAGTTCGGTTCTAAAGGCCAGCTTGAATCTACCTTAAGTTCCATGAAAAAGTTTAGGACACAAAAATAACTGAAGATAAATGATACTAAAACAAGAACTACACAGAGTTAAAGTATCAACTGTTGGGCCAGCCAAATAGCTCAGTACATTAAAGTGCCTGCAAGTAGGTGCAGGGGTCAGGGTTTTTTCCCCAGGGCCTGCCATGCTGCAGTGTGCTGAGAGGGCAATTGAGACTGGGGCGTGGTGGTGCACCTGCAACCCTAGCTCTTGGGAGGCTGTAAATAGGAGGATCACTTCAAGTCCAATCTAGTAGTGAGACCCTGAACATCCTATAAACCCTTCCCCCCAGCCCCCAAAAAACCCTTAAAAAGTATCAACTGTTTCTTAAATTAATTCTTTACAAATATCTGTATATTGAAGTAAAAGACTGAGAAATAAATAAATGATCCCTAACCATTCAGAAACGTAAATTTTCTCTTTTTCTCAATTTTTAAAATTCATTTTAATGAAAAAAGATAAAATAGCGAAGAACAGGTTTCATAACCGATTAGTATGACAGTAACGCATCACACTATATTATTCATACAGTATATAATAATTAATACATCACATCATGTTGTCTTCCTAGTACCTATTCAGAGTACAAGAAATGTAAATATTCAGTGGAGAATAGTTTAGAAAAAGAAACCTTTTTGGGTTTACCGCTTTCGAGCTGCCTTTGATAGTTTATTTTCTGTATTCTTTCTTATGTTGCTAAACAGATAAACATCAATTTATCTCTTTTTGTCTTCTATATTCATGTCTTCTTGTGAAGATTCAGAGATATAGTGTATGTAGATTATGTTTTGAACTTTAAATTGCTTTGTCATTCATCTAATAAAGTTATTTTGATAAAGGCTCACAAATATTCTGATAAATAGCTTACAAATCAAAATATTAAACAAATTAGATTGAAATTTGAATTACAAAAATCAGTGCTTCTTTACATGTGAAACTGATGAGTTGCTTTGTTTCTAGGAGTGATAATTTACATGTATATCTTATTTTAATGATGGTTAGAAGAATCTGATTATCAAAGCATTATGTCTTGATAATAATATGTTGATAGTTATTATTAAGCATCATGGCAATGGTTAGCAGAAATGCTCCCATGAAAGTCCATCATTCTATTTGGTTGAAATAGTTTGAATAAGAGAGAAATGAAGTGGTTGATCTAAGTACATAAGGTTCACCTCTTCAAGTATGATTATTCAAATACTTTATAGACTAACACTGATCAAATGATCAATTTAGTTTTGATATTTTCACAGATTTCTAATGCCATTTATTTGCAGTATAGTTGAGCAAACAACATTTCAATTAAATAGCTGTAACACATGACTGTTTTTAAAATCTTGCATACAAAAATGGAAGTAGAAAGTTTTCATTGTAAATTAATGTCAATGAAATTGGCAACTTAAGTTGAATTTCCTTTGATTTGACAGTAAAGAAGATAATTATTAGCATTTATCACCACCATGGTATTTATTTTTTAAAGAGATTAAAAATAATGATAATGCCATGATATGGAATTTCAATAAACACAATACTGTGAATTTGACAGCATTTGTTGTATTGCATAGTGCTGTCTTCCAATTAGTTTCTTAAATTACTGTATATACCAATATAAAATTGGGAAAAATGTTATCAGCAATTGAGAAGAGAGAAAGAGAATTAAGGATCAACTGCTGCTATCCACAGACAGCAGAAATCCACAGTATAGTTGTGCAAACCATCCTGCTGACATGCATAGATACATCGCTTCCCCCACCCCTGTTCTTCTCCTCAACTGTGTAGCTGCTTCCCCTTTGAACATTAGCATTTACCACTACAATGGCATTTCTAAAAGGCTGAGTTAAAATGAATCTTTCCTCCAATAACCCTACTAGCATATGCATGAATAAGCTCCCTATACACAACAAATGGTTTCTCAAACTATGGAGCTCAGTAGGAACCTGAGCTGCCAGGCAGCTGCAGGGCCTTATTTAATGAAGTCAGTAAACACTGGTGCACTTCCTATTACTTTTTGAGAAATGAGATGCAATTGTCATATTAACTTTTAATGGGGATGGAGTTATCTGTAACACTTGTTCTGGCCTTACTAGTATGTACACAGGATATTAAGAATTAAGAAGTTTGTGGGTTTCATTCTTGGTTTAAAAGAGTCTACTTAACTGAAACTCCCTTCAGAATGCAGAAGCTTCCCATCTCATTTCTGTGTGGCTAAACCCTAAACTGTGGGTAGAGTTTGTGTGGGTGAAAGGGAGATTTGGAACTGGCCACTATTTCTGTAAATGTACCCCATATAAATGCGGTGTATGGTACTTGTGTAATGAAAGTACTCTTGATAGAATCTGAAAAAAAGAGCCTCTAACAATTTTGCTCTTGATATGAGTGGTTATTTTGTCTTCGTGTTTGAATGAATAATGAACTATATAGTATTTGCATGTACAGGTGTCCATAAGACTATACATACTTTTTGAAAATTTCATTAGTCTTCTTGAAAAGAGTTATTTCCCGTTCTTTATATTATTGATCTAAGCATGGCAATAGTCAGCGTATTTTGTTTCTTCATAATCATGATAAATAATAAATTGTTAAGCATTAATAGCCTAACTTGTTTGGCTTATAAATAAAGAAAAGCAGAGGTTTCAGAACTGAAAATTATGGAGACAGGAAAAGGATTTTCAGGTTAGTAAGGCTGGCCTAACTAGAGGTGAGATCAGCCCTGTGAACTGCAACTGTCCTTAGGCGTGAAAAGAATGCGTGCTAACCCCGTGTACCCTGCGGTGTGCACACAGACACCTTCCAGCCTCAATGCACTGCCTAGAAACTGCAGATGATTAATGCCTCCAACATGCTTCTTGGAATTAGCTGAAGGATTCCCCAATTTAATCGGATATAAATCTACGTATGCAGACAAGGATAGAGAGTCTTTCTTTTCCTTGTTTTGAATCCTTGCCTTAAAGCATTCATGGTGCTAATTCCTCAGTTTGAGGCCTGATGCTGCCATGGGAATACTGTGGTGGGTGTTTCTAGCTCCTCGGCTTTATGGGATCAACTGGCATGGCCAACTAGAGTCACTGAGGAGATATAATGATTAAATCTGAAAATTGCACTGGGATGGTTATTCTTTGCATGTTTGCGCATCTGAACAATGTGAATAAATATTTGCTAGACAGTGTATACAGTATTTCAAGTGCCCAGATAAAAATGGAAACAGTTGGAATATTAAGTTTACAGATTCCAGATGTTTGGAGGCATCTGCATATGTCACCAAAATTTGCAGTTTTCATCCAGATGTTCAGCGTTATGTCTGCTTGTTTCCTCAAATGACAGACATTAGTAGTATTATATAAATATGGGTTATGGCATTATACAGATTGAAATGTTCATGAAACATTTTGTCTCTGGATATCTTATATAGAATGCAGATTCATATTTGGCTTTTGTTACCTGGTAATCTACTTTGAACTCCAGGAAGAAAAGTATTATGAGCTTATGCACACAAACCGTTATATGAATTACTAAGAAAGTTAAACAAGGGGCTGGTGAGACAGCTCAGTGGTCTAAAACACCTGCTTAGGCCAACGTAGACAAGTGCACAGGGACTACATTTTGATCCCCAGCACCACATGCTTAACAAGCACCACACCCAAGGTGGGCTCAATTGGCGACCAAAAATTAAGAAAGAAAGAAAAAAGAAAAGAAGGAAGGAAGGAACGAAGGAAGGAACGAAGGAACGAAGGAAGGAAAGAAAATTAAATGAGGATCTAAACATCAGTATTTAGCTAGAAATATTTCTGGTGTGTGTGTGCGGGGGGCGGCGTGTACACAATACTGGCACTCTGGAAGACTAGGATAGGATAAGGTAGGCAAGTTTCTAGCTTAGCCTAGGAAACTTAGTAACTTAGTGGGATTCTGTCACAAAACTACAACTAAAAACTAAAAACTCCAAAACCTAGGGGTACTCGTCATTAGGAAGTCCCAGTTCATCAAAAGAAAAAGTAAAATATGCTTTTGGATTCTGACATATGGTAGGCACAGAAATTAAGCATAATAAAATTCTACTGATTCTTCTGTGAAAAGACTACAAGATGAGATTTTTTTTTTACTTATTTAAGGATTATTTTGTTCATCCAGCCAGTGTAAATACTAAATCCTTTTGACTAACAAAGAAAAAGTAAGCCTTTATTGTAACAGAATGTTCTAAAAATCAGACCACATAACTGGCAATTTTTAAAATTAATTAATTAATTTATTTATTAATGTATTTATTTATTTTAGGAAGAGTCTGCAGGCTGTTCAGGGTCTCACTACTAGATTGGACTCAGAGTGATCTGCTTGTTTACAGCCTTCCGAGAGGCGGGAGCATAGCTGTGCACCACTGTGCCCAGTCCATAACTGGAAATTTGTTCTTTAGCTATTACTACATCTAGCTGTTGTACATTTTGGTTGTTTTTGCTATGATGACTTTATTGAAAAAAAATTATCTGCATTCAATGACATTGAGAAATTATATATATATTTTTAATTTTTATTTTTGTGTAATTGGTACAAGGTCTCACTACACAGCTCGGACTCATAGTGAGAGTCCTCCCGTTTTCCCAGCACTGGGATTACAGGCTTGCACGACCACTCTGGTCTTGGTGGTTCCTCAACATGCTCAGCATGGCCAGCAATGGGGCAGGAGCAACGTGTGGTGCTAAAGATAGAACCCTGATTCCTGTACTTGCCTAAGCAGGTTCTTAGCCTGCTGAATTATCTTGCTGGCCTTAATTAATTAATTAATTAATTAATCTATCTAGTAGTTATTTATTGAAAGAAGTGAGTTCCCAAGCAGAGCGCAGACATCATGCTGCGACACCAGATCTTCCACATCTCTGGGTCCCCTTCACCTCTGTCCTGGACCCTGGAACACAGAGGCTTAGCTCTTCTTTGCCAGAGTCTGAGTCAGTGCCTTAGTTCTGAAATTGACCTTGCGTGTGGTATAGACTGGCCATCACAAGCTCTGGCAGTGGCCTCCTCTGGCTTCTAATCTTCATGCAGGTGAATACGCTAAGAGAATCAAAGAGAGATGCCTTCTCACTTTCCATGGGGTCCCAATGTTTAAATTTAAATTACTTGATTTCGTAAAAATAGTATTTTCTCACTACAGAAATGATTAGGGTGAAGGTTTTAACTACCTGTGAATTGTTAATCACATTGCACAACCTATACTTCTGTGTACAGTTTTACCTTAGACCTCAGTTTGAAAATGAAAATGTTATTAAAAATCGTTATTTCCAGACCTTTTCCAAAAAGGCTGTAGAAAACACAGTTGACCTGAAACACAAATAAAATAATAAAAATTCACAAAATCCACATGCCATTCTGAGAGAGTTCGATTGGAAGTTTCGGTTGTGTGGCAAATATGTGATGCCTCTCTTTCCTAGAACTGAGTGTTTTATACTGAGTTACTTAGATTAAAAAGAAAATCTCAGAAGGTACATAGAATGCCAGCAAGGGCAAGAGCATGGCGTTACCCAAGAAAGAGAGGATGGTGCAAAGTAACTTAGTGTCCACAGGGTGGGCTGAGCTGGCCACAGAAAACTAAACTAAACTAAACTAAACTAAACTAAACTAAACTAAACTAAACTAAACTAAACAAACAAAATACCCCTTCAAAAACAGGTAGTGAAATTCCTGTTGTTTACAGGGCTCCTGCCTCTTGGCTTCACAAGGCTTAGGGGTGGGAAACTTGTAGTTACTGAGCACGTCTCCCTCTGATCCTCCAGTGGGTCACCTCACATGATACTGAGTGCGGGACATTCCGTTATATTTTAAATGTGTGAATGGATAGAGCTGAAATCACCAGAAAAATGTGGGAATTTTTTCAATCTATATGGTTTAAAACACAAATTGTATATGAAGTTCACTTCTACAACTTAAACATAGTATTAGAATGCTTATTTTAAGAAGCAAAGATATTGGTTTGGTTAATTAGGGTTTTAGCCATCATTTTTGTTTGTTGGTGTGTTTATCTTTTAAAGAAACAAGTAAAAATCTTTATTGTTTTTTTACATCATTAAATATAACTGCATCCGAAAATATTACACAAGCTTTCCCTGATCATACAGTATGTGCCCACACAGGTATTAAATATACTGTATAACATGTTACAGATTGGACTTATTCAGGGAAGTGGCATTTTATTGTGGTTGCTTTCTTTTTTGTTGTTTGTTCATTTTTTGAGATAAGGTCTTGCTATGGAGTTGAGGCTACTGCTGTTGTGTAGCCCACACTGGCCTCAAGTTGTCAGTAATCCTCCAGTCTCAGCCTCTCGAGTTCTGGGATGACAGACATGTACCACCACCGGACGGTGCCTTTAGCTGTCCTAAAAAATGAAACAACAACCAAGAAAACAAAATGAAAACTAAAAAGCCCAACTAAGGAAGCTGGATTGAAGTGGTGTTAAGTAAAAGCATACAGTTTTTTGACCTGCTCAGCCTACCATGAAGGCAGGACTACCTAGACATATGGTGCTTGGGATCTAAACGTGGTCCCCTGTGCCTATCTAATCTTGCCTAAGCAGGCACTTTTGGCTGCTGAGCTATCTCATCAGCCCAAGTTTAATTATTTATGAATCCATTGTGGTGTCATTGTTCTAAAGGTAATATTGATTTATAAACTGGATTACTTTTGTAGATTTTTGACAAACAGTTCTGATAATAAATACTCACCCCCCCAAAATATTCCTCCCATTATTTGAATTCACTCTAGTATTGTACAGTATATTTTAAAGTAAGTCTGGGTGACATAAGTTCTGGAGATTTGAACTTTTCCTTCCTTTTCTATTAAGTAAGCCCAGTACATGTCATTTGATTTCTTGGCTTTATCTAACCTCATCAAGGTCCAGAATTAAATATATAATCTACAATTTAAAAATTGTATGAAGCTTGAGAATTACTATATAGTCACCAAGTGTTTTTATGCTCACATATGTTTGTTTGGACATGTATGTAGTGATGTGTGTATATCTGTATGTGTACGTGTGCAGCTACTATAGATTATGTCATACTGTCTTTCATCAATTAGTATTTTAAGGTGGTAAAATTCCATATGCTAGGCATAAAAACTCCAAAAAAGCTATAGTGTTTCTAAATCCAGTGCCATATTTTTGCGTTTTTCTCATTTTGAAACATACACCTTGTATTGGAATTATAAAATTACTGTATCCATTCTCTTTGTAAAGAAAATAAGTGCACATTTTAAGCGATCTACTCCTCTCATTTTCCCCTGAAAATTATTTTGACTGCCTCTTCAGCATTTGGTGAGGAGGACAATGATAATGCTGATGGTTTATGTTTTCTTCCATCTGGAACTGTCGAAGAAAATAACCCTATAGACATTCTTGTATGGCTCATTATTCCAATATTACAAATATGAAAATTGGAGCAGAGGGAAGTATAATTTTCTCAAATTCACACAGAAATTCAGAAGTGAAGCCAAGAGTAGAACCCAGTGCATGTGGAACAGATCTAATGCAGCATGCAATGTCAAACTTGCAAAGATAATTAAACCGGGTAGCAAAATTACACAAATTATTGTGCAGGAAAATAGTGTCATATTTACAAAGCTAATTATACTGAGTAGGAGAATTACCTGAATGACAGTAATCATGTGAATGGAATTCATATATATATATATATATATGATTTTAATATCCTGAGTGCCTTAAAAAATAGGAGTTTGAGATATGCCAGGGACCAAAAAAGAAAACATAATCTGGAGAGGAACAGACCTCCGTGTTCTCTCCTTGCACAACTTTTTCAATCTGGGTAATCTTAGGCCCATTATTTAAACTTTATCTCAATTTCCTCATCTTTAAAATGAAAATGATATCAATATATCATGGAAAATTATATTAAAATTGAGGCCTGTGACACTGATAGAATAGCTGTCTTTTCCAAAGTGGGTGTGTAATAAAAGGCACGTGTTCTTTCTTTTAGCAAGTAGTGGTGACACTTGGGCCCCCATCAACTGGTAGTTCTAGTTTGCTTTGTATTTTGCAGCACTGGGGTCTAACTTGCAGCCTTGGACGTGCTAGACCAGCAGCCCCCTCCTTAGTTATGCTTTTCACCTCTACATCAACAAGAAGTCACACAATATTTCTCATTATATTATCTTGTTCTTTATATGATTTTAATTATGGTCCAAAGTGAAATATAAGGAAGGCCTGAATTCAGAAATATCTCAGTTCAATATTTTATTGTGCCAACTTTTTTGAGAAAACTGTAACATTTTTTTTTTTTTTTTTTGTATTTGGTACAGGGTCTCATTATGCAGCTTGGACTCATAGTGATCGTCCTGTTTTCGGCCTCCTCAGCACTAGGATTACAGGAATACACCACCATGCCAGGTCTTGCTGGCCGGCTCAGCGCAGCATGTGGCGCTAGGGATCGAACCCCAGACCCTGCGCTTGCATAAGCAAGAGCTTAGTCCACTGAGCTATCTCGTTGGTCGGGAACTGTATCGATGTTGATAGAGCATTGCAATTTGGAGGTCAAAATACAATTATGTATTTGAAAATTCAATATTTTTATGTGTTTTCTCCTTAACACTGTACATTTATTGAAATTGAGAATGAGAACGAAAAAAATATTCAGAATATTTTTGATTATCTTTATCTCATATTAAGGCATAAAGAATAATTGTTACAATAGAATTCACCACAGGTATAGACTATTAATAAAAGAACAGAACAGAGTGCAGACATAAAGCTATGCATATGCAGAAATTGTTTTATGACAGTGCAACAGTAATTAGAAGACAAAGTTAGACTAGTCATTAAATTGACATAGAAGTAGCTGTCTACTTCCTCTTATAAAATAAACTTGCATTTTTATTAGTATGTTTTTGTAGGAAATAATACTGGCATTTATTGTAGGGAGTTGTAACATGTACATACATCTCAATTATTTTCTTTTTTAGTATGTACCACTCCTTTCTCTTCCTGTCCCTTGTAATTCTTGACCACATGGTTTCCCTTATTTAAGAATCTTTCATTTTTCCTTTACTTTTTCCCATCCCCTTCTCTCTCTCTCTCTCTCAGTCTATCTCTCTCTCTCCCTCTTTCTCTCTTTCTTCCCGCCCCTCTTCTGCCCGCCCTTCCCCTCCTTTCAACAGCCTCAACCTTTTCACTTCTCTTCTCTTTCTCACCTTCTCCTTCCTTTCTTCCTGTTCACAGACCCAACCCAAAGCCTTCGCACTGAACTACATGCTCAGCCTTTTTTGTTTTGTTTTTTTTTTACTTTTAATGAGATAGGACTTCGCTAAGTTGCTTGGGCTAAGCTTAAAACTTTGAAGCCCCAGCCTTAGCCTTCTAGAGCTTTCAGATAACAAGTTATCTCTCCCAGGCTGGAGTCAGGTTTTTTAAAGAAGATGAAAAATAATTAGCCATAGAAAAATAATTTTAAATTTAAATATGTTAAAATCTGTAGTCATCGAAAATACTTCAAGGTAAAATAAACTAACATTGAGAGAAAAACTGTATATAACTTCAAATTTTAAGTTAGCATTCAGAATGTAGTTCTGAGATATATAAAGGATCAGCTTAAATTCTGAAATTCACTTCATGTAGATAAGTATATAGAGGTCTTTTAGAAAGAAATAGTGTTATGAAGGAGCCATAAACATTTTAAAGGTACTTTGACTCCCGTGACAATAAGGAAGTGCAAAAAAAAAAAAAATACAGTAAGAACAGTTACTATGTTAGAAAAAGACTGTTTCAAATATTGACAAAGATGCAGATTAATGAGACAGTTTAGGCACTACAAAGCACAGGGGACTTAACTTGACGTACCTGCGGGAAACAAATTTTGTAAGCTGTTGTGTAAAAATTATGGTACCTATGCGTTTTATTCACTAATGACTTTCTTTCATATATACCCAGAAACATTCTATCACAGCAGCAGAACTTATGAAGGAGGGAAAACAAGAAAAAAATTAATTCAAGTATGCATGGACAATAGAACGGCTTAACATTATATAATAAAACCTGGCATAGTATACAATTACAAAAATGCAAGCCTTTCATTAAGAGCATTTCATTTTTTGTGTGTTGTTTTTTACTTGTTTGGTACAGGATCTCACTACGCAGATCAGACTTGTAGTGATCCTCTTGTTTTCAGTCTCCCCAGCACCAGGATTATAGACCTGCACACCCTGCCCAGTCTAGGTGACTGGCTTAGCATGCTCAAAGGGCAGGGCTGATGCAGTTTTTGGGAATTGAACCCTGTCTCTGCCCTTGCCTAAGTAAGTGCTTTGTCTGCTGAGCTATCTCACCTGCCCAAGAAAATTCTATTTTGATAGTTATAAAAGACAAATGCTAAGCTCTATAGTCTCATGTGCACATTATTATTTTGAAAATCTTTATGTTTAGTTTGGGCTTCTAATAATTTTGTATCATATGAACAGAAAAATACAAGGTTAGAGGAACATTTATTTAGATCCTACTTGAGAAGTACACTGTGAAAGGATCAGATCTCTCCATCAGCAAGGTGCACTGACACTAGTATTATCTGGCTCTGAAATTGATGGTCATTAAGTGAATTGTTTTTATGGCCTTACCACATACACATTAAATCTACTTGGCATATTCAATTAAAAGTTTTCAAGGAAAATATCTCTACAGAGCTGGTATAACTTTTAGAGTATAGAATTTGTGTGTTATCATTTAATAAATCTAAATCATTTTTACCATGACTATATTTTGGGAAAATTATTGAACCTCATAATTATAGAGTAAGATAAAAATTCTAGAGGAAGAAAAATAAGAGAACAGTTCCTCATGAGAGAGAGTCGCTTGGATGAGGGGGTGAAATAAGGCTTGGGAGAGCACGGCGTGGCTGTCTGTGTGGTGCAGGGGTCCTCGGCTTAGGAGAGTGTGGCCTGTCTCCCACTTGACCACTGGTTTATTTGATGCCTTCCTAACTGGGCCTACTAGGGTTGCACTTATGCTTCTTATACTTCAAAAATTTTTCTTAATGTGCTTGTCGAGAAGTAAGGGATCATAAGTCAAGGAACATCTGTAATGACACAGATGACATTTCCAGTATCACTGCTTCTCAGTAACAGCTCATAGAATGTTCTACATTGGCTCAGGAATTGACACATAGATATCAAATCAAAGAAGAACTCGGGGTGGTGGGGAAACATTGACCTGCCCCGTATTATACCAGCTTTACTTCATAGAAACTCTTCATAGAGGCACATACCTTTGACCAATTCTACATGATAGAATTCTTTTCCTTTATTTCTATTTCACATTAGCTATAGATAGTAGTAGTCTCCATGCACCTCCTGAAAGCGTCTAAGTGATCATGAGTGAGCAATTTGATTAAATTCCAGGAGTGAGTAGTTTGTCTAATCATTCCTTGAAACATCCTTGAAATGTTTTTTATTGAGGGTCAGGGGCCCAGAAAGTGTCCCTGTACTCACCCCGCTGTGGCGTCTCTTTGCTCCTCCTCCAGGTGAAGGTGTGGTTCCAGAACAGGCGGATGAAGTGGAAGAGGGTGAAAGGAGGCCAGCAGGGAGCTGCAGCTCGAGAAAAGGAACTGGTCAATGTGAAAAAGGGAACCCTTCTTCCCTCGGAGCTCTCGGGGATCGGCGCGGCTGCCCTCCAGCAGACAGGGGACTCTCTAGCCAACGAAGACAGTCACGACAGTGACCACAGCTCAGAGCACGCACACTTATGATAAACACAGAGAGGACAGCTCCATTCTCAGGAAAGAAACGTGGTGATGGCAAGCCTTCCCCCAACGCTGTTTACACAGGATGCCTGTGGCAGTGATGGTTAATACTATGAATTGCAGGCGTCTCCTCGGGTCTGCTTTGCATGATTTGTGGAGGGTTTACAGCTAAGTGCCACTTACCAGAGAGGCCCGACAGTGAAGATGGAGAAGGTGAACTTGCTTTGAATATTGCCCATATGTTCGGTTGTATGTATGGCAGTGAGCAGGTGTGTGTTTGCTTTCGCTTGCACTGAAAATTAAATTCCTATCAAGAATACACCATGAAATATTTTTCTCCTGAATAGCCACAGTGCCTGAAATCACCAAGTGGATTTTTTTTTTTAAAAATATATGTATTTTATCTCTGTATATATTACCTTTAAGTCATTTTCCTGTCTTCACTAATTTTAGCAATGCGTTCATACTAGCTGCGAAAAATAGGCTCTCACATTGACAAACAGAACCAGCTTCTTGTATTTTATTTTTTTTTATAAATTTCATCATTCAGACATAATCACTATGAGCTTACTTGTCTTCAAGTAGAGAAAAAGGCGGTAGAGTCTGATAGGACATATTCTTGTACCACAGACAAAACAAATCTTATGTTGCATTTACTATCAACTGCTGCTAATACATTATTATAAAACTAACCTAGCTCCTCAATTCTCCCTATCTTATAGCTTGAAAAAAATTTAGGATCATAGGCAAATCAGTTACTTGCAGAAAGAGCATTGTGTGGCAGATATTGTCTGATTTTGTTTCTATAAAATGTTAGCTGTTATGAATATTATTTAACTAATAAAGAAAAGCTTTCTTCCTGATTGGCCATGATGTTGGACAAGGGACAAAGTTGATCCCTCAGATAGACAAATGACAAAATCCTGGGTGCCTTCAAATTAAATGCAGTAAAGATACCATTATTTTTTTCATATCTGATGTATTCATGAAGAGCAACAGTCTTTGTATTTTGTAAAACCAACCACGCTTAATAAATGATACTTTGTAAATAACTTCGGTTCGTTACTCTGATTTCCTTGATTGTAACTGATTTTCTTATGTAGACTAAAGACAGTTCCAAGTTATCTGCTCTGGCCTTCATCCACAGGACATATCAGTCCCTTACGTTCTTTTTATTTCTGAAATTTTTATGTTGGCAGAAAAAATGAATCCTTGAATAACCAAAGATCATGTCAGAAAGAATACAAGACTTTTCCCTAATTTATAAAAAGAATGCCATGTAGAGTAATCACGTTCTACATGAATCAAAGATGTAAGAGACAGTAGTATTTACCACAAACAGCTAAAAATAGTTATAGATTTTAGAGCTTCATGTAAAATACATGAATTCATCTAAGAGCTGTTTTAGCATCAGAATGCTCAGAGTTTTGATGCAAAAGACAAACGACCTGTGGAGAAGCTCACCTATAATGGATATTGTGGGTACAAGAAGCACAGATTATATTGTTGCATGCTGTATCTCACATGGTTGCATAGGCGTGGGTGCTTATTTTATTACATTATGTTACAACTTCCGTGCTCTGTCCCCAAAATGCCTGGGAATATTACTAGCAGCCCTCTCCTCCTGAAATACTCTGAAAGACAAAGGGAGAAGAATAATCAGAACACATTCCTGAAGCCCTGTTACTGTAGTAAGTTCATTTACTTTCAAATAATTAGACAAAGTAGAATCAATACCTAGTCTAATGTGATAGAGGGTTCAAGAAATTTAAAAAAAGTGTATTGCTTACATTACAAATACCTTTTGAGTAGTAGAGTTCCTCTCTTTGGATAGCAAAATTTCTGAGCTAACACCAGAGAGAGACTATGTGCCTGAAAGCTTTCCAGGCGTAAAAATATTTTCCTCTATCAATCACTGAATGAATACAAAATGCATTTTCTGATGATATCCATTTTGGTGTACTGACTTCTTTACATTGCGTAGGATTTAAATTAAAAACAGCTTAACAAATTGGAGAAGTGGGAAGATATAAATCATGTTGGGTTCAATAGGGACAGAATAGAGGATAACTCATTTGGGCAGGAAAATAATTTCCAGAAATAACAGGAAAGGACTGCTTAGGAGTAGCCAAAGAGAGGGTGAAGATGGACAGTGAGACAGAAAGATATAAGAATTATGATATAGTGTGTGGTGAAGTGGGGAAAATTGATTTTTCATGGGTATAACTTTTAGGAAATGTGAGGCATGGGTTATAAGAGACTTTCAAATTGTGCTAAAATTAATATTTGCCTCCAGATAATAGAAAGAGGCAGGACAAATCACAAATCTGACCAAAAAGCACATTTTATTTATGACAGAGGAAATGACCTTCCACCCTAGATGCTGAACAGATTAGAACCCCTCTTGCACAGTGGCAAATAGCAAGGAATATTATTCACAAGAACTTGTTATCATTTTGCAGTGTTCTCATATTCTTTTGTCTTCAAGGTGGGATACATAGACCGGCTAGGTAATACCTCACTATCTTTCTAGAATTACAATTCTATCAGGAAAATTAAAATATCCCCATGTACCCTATAGGTTTAATTTGCTCTAGAAGTGCCCAAAACCTAAAACAAAACAAGATCCTTTGCAATAAGTAACATAAAACTTATTGGTGTATTTATAATGGTAAATGGTAATGTTCTTTTTGGAGGATAAAACTATAAATCCAAAAGCAACTCAGTTACAAGACAATGCAGTACCCAGTAGTGACTAGAAACACTTTAAAAAATGTCTTCACTGCAATTTGAAATAAACTTTGGGTGGCATTTTTAAAGAACAAGCTACTTATCTCACATATTTTCTAATAAATGTTGCTATAAATGAGTTGCTGTCAACCTTTCAGGAGAGTGATATACAGAGTATAAGAAAATGTTTAAAATATACAAGAACTTAAGTGATGTAATCCTTTGAGCCACTTGAGATATAACTGCATTTTGTCCAACTGACAACAAACTTTGTGGGACTATTTCAGCATATATCATCTGTAGGAAGTACACTTCAATGTTGAAAACGCTAACGATTAAACCTGCTTCAAACTTCCATTATGTGTTAATTTTGAAAATATGAGATTTTACCACATTTATGAACTTTTGTACCTGAACTACTGTGTAGGGTTGAGCTCTCAATTGTAGTTAAACTATTTTTTATATTTTATTTGCTTAGGACAAATTGTATTTTTTTATTTACAATATTAGAATACAGTACTTGTTATGATCATATCTCTATACAGCATCAATGAACATATTGGTGTTAAAATATTATAAAAGTATATAACATGTATTATTAAAAGTATTTTAAGAATACCACTTGCACTGCTCAGTAGAAAGAAGGGGAGAATCATGAAGTGAATTTCTTTTAGAACTAATGGCTTTCAATTTGCTTCTGTCCTTCCTTTGGTAGAACATCAAAATATTCAAGGAGTCAAGATTCATCAAACTTATGTTATTCTAGTGTGAAACAATTTAATACGATATTTTGTGTTAAGTAACCATTATAGAATCTATTAGGCAAAAATGAAAGGAGATTGGGACTTATTAGAACTTTCAATTTAAAGACAGACCACAAGCCACACTGGGTACAGGAAAAGTGAGTATTTTTGACCACACTCTTAGCCAAGGACCTCATACAGACTGAGTCATCTTTATTAGTGATACATTAAATCATGTTCAGATGTTTTTCCTGCAGGAAATGCTTTTGTTTTATGAGAAAGAGAAACTTAAAATTTGTGGGAAATAAGTTTCAGAAAATACATCTCTGAACAAATGAAATTTGGGTAATAGCTGAAGTGCACGCCATAATGCTACCCCAGAAAAGCTGAAATGTTAACAATAGCAATATTTTATTAGCTAAGCACCATTCTGTTACATGCATTAACGTCGTGCTTTTCAAGAGATATTTTATTATAAGGTATTTGTTTCTTTTTTTTGTTTTGTTTTTCATTTTCTCAAAATACTACTATGACTTTTTTATATAGCTCTTTATTAAATATACTTGTTTCCCACAGTGGGGTTTTCTTGGAACTAGGTTATTTATGTTTAGGATTTTGGATATCTATTGCAAAATTATCATTCTGAATTTATGCTTTATTCAATCCATGTTTTCTCACATAGACGATATTTTGCTGGTCTTTTTTTTTTTTAAACTCTACTTTAGCAGTGGTTCTCAACCTTTCTAATGCCATGACTCCGCAATGCAGTTCCTCATGTTGCGGTGACCCCAAACCAAAAAATAACTTTGGTGGCTACTTCAAAACTATAATTTTGCTACAGTTATGATTTCCGATGGCTTTAGGTGATCCCTGTATTTTGGTCGTTCGACCCCCACCGTGGTCGCGACCCACAGGTTGAGAACCGTTACCGCACAAATTGGACTCTTAGTGATCCTTCTGTTTTCAGCCTACCAAGCACTGTAATTGGAGTCAGGTGCCACCATGACTAGTCTCAGCCACGATCTGAGTGCATCCTGGCGGTGGGGTGGGCATGCAGGCTGGTACAGGAGGCCTGCAATTGAACCCTAGCCAGCCTAATATTTTTTTGTTCTAATAATTTCGATATATTTTATATTCATACCCTTTGAATATTGATATACAAATATTACAAATTTATTTCTCAGTAGAGTTTCACTGAGAAATATATGGCAAGTGAGATTATTTTTTAAAGGTCATAATTAGATGAATATCTAATTAAATACATGCGTATATAACAAGGAATTAGAAATTAAACAAATCCAAAAACAATTCTATTTTGTGACTCATTTCCTGTTTATGAAATTTCAACAATAGTAACATATTAGTAGCATTATGAACAGAATATGGATAATATTATATGAATATAAACAACTTATTTTACTCACAATCAGTACTTTTCATATTAGTATAGTGGCTTAAATTACTAAGTAAATATATTAGCAGATAAAAGCAAACCATATAGATGATATTTTAATGTTAAAACGTAAGTATTATGTGTTTTGTTTTTTTTTAGCTTGGAAAACAAGTACTTTTATTCCTCCTTTAAAACATACTTTCTCCATCTACAAGTGTTTTATATTCATTAAAAAAAATGTGAACACTGTGGTTGCAGCAATACCTCAGTAATCTAAGCACCAGTCTGACAAACACGAGGACCTGAGTTCTATTCCCAGAACCATATGTTGCCCTGCCCCCACCTCATGAATGCTGAATTGGTCTCTGAGAACCAGAATGGTAGTGCACACCTGAAATCCCAGCGTTTGAGGAGGACTCAGGTCTGAGTAGTGAGACCTCTTACCAAAAAAAAAAAAAAAAAAAAAAAAAAAAAAAAAAAAAAAAAAAAAAAAAAAA